>LUCH01003585.1:5403-50975 GCA_013368495.1 Paragonimus heterotremus | reverse complement strand
TTATCCACACAAAGTTGGATAACGTAATCCAATGGCCATGTAACCGTATTCAGTTTTATCTTTCTCTATAACTGTAACACACTGATGAGATTTTATCGAAAACATATGTTTGCTACACTTCATGTTCTATGACTCAGTGGGACTTTTTAAGATGCGTTTGTTCATATTCTGACAGTCAACAAGGAAACACTATGATATTTGCTGTATGACCGGATTTGAGCAATTGTTTTGTTATACCTGTAGAACTCAATTTCGTTAAGCGGACTGGCAATCAGAATGTTTCCCCAGCACATTAAATCGGAAGCACTCAAAACCAACCAACACTTGATCATTGAACGAAAATGTATGTCGTGCTGACTTCACGTTCCTGATAGGACAGAGACTGAAGTCAGTAGCGAGTCACAAAAATATATCAATTCAGCTCACTGTATTGCACTCAAAAATGCTCGTACCGGCACTCAGGAGAAAAAAGATCCAATACCAACACGCCCCAATAGATGTTTAATTATGAAGTTAGCTTTACGTGTGGATTGCAATACGTAGTTCGCGTACATTCGTATGCATTACATACATAAACTGGAAGCACGATCGGAAGTGGAATCCGAGCATCAAAGCTGTGATGGTTAAGATTGCAAAACAAGGTACTTGCTCGAATCCGATCACACAATGTAAATTCCTCGGAGGCCTCTCATGTTATTTTTCCGAATGTGGAAAATCATGTCTGTTTTTCTAATGCACTAATCATATACCTTAAAAATCGACCGTATGAGTCCAGAAGAAGATGAGAGTAGACAAAGAATTTTGTGCTCCACAATTTCCTACCGTATTCCCGTAGTCATGTTTCTCTATGTATACCGATTCCTACATCGATTGCAAACTCAAATATTCGAACCTCTTGCACCATTTCCCATTCGGTCACCATTTCGTGTATGTGACTGACAAGAACAAACGGAATTTTACTCGAGTATAGAACTTACGCTAAACTGTTGACCTATTTTTAACTCTTAATGAGACGAAACTTTTATATTGTTTGTGGGTTTGCGAATCACCCATAATTGTTCCATTAAGAGAATACGTTTGTTTATTATTAGCGTGTTACTTGTCAGATCCAATTGATCATAACAAGTAAGCTATAAATTATTTAGTGATCTAATCGAGTGAGTAAGGAAGATGTACTGATGTACTCTATCCTTGAACTCCAAGGGGTTACTGACAATGTAGTCAAACTTTCATTAGTTGTACGACAAGTTTTGTTGTTACTGATAATTATGTAATCAGAATACGATTGTGCTGGGAATTAGTTCAATACTTGCAGTCAACAGACCTCTGCCAAATAACGAATTTACTGGGTACAACAGATCGGATATGTAAAACTGACCGTGTTTATCCAAAAGCATTGCTTTTTGAGACCTTTAGAACTTTGAATTGCTCCATCATGAAGTTGCGCGAAAAAATACTCTCCACAAGTTTACTTGTCTCTTTTCTAAACAGGTCTCGCACGACTACTGCGAACTGGCAGACTACCAAACTAGGTGAAATGGAGCAGCCACCGAGGAAGTTTGAGAAATTGATAAAAACAAAGTTATTCTGATGATTGTATTCACTAATGTCAATATTTTTCAAACGTTATGCATTGGCAAAACTGTTCTGTTTGTCTGCCCTTGCTAATTGTACCACAAGAGAATTGTGGAATTTTATCTTCATTCGCTGGACTTCTACGCTGAGATTCACTCTTGTAAACGGACAAAACTTCACAGAATTTTCATGACAGTTTGTTAATTGTACAATCGCAGCCTGCTGGTCTTTGAAACCGAGTCAGCTCTATAACTACTCATCGTTTGTGGGCATTTTCGCCATGAAAGCAATTACGCTAGAAATGAAACCATTTTTGGTGGGATTGGGGTTTTCAGTCAACGAAGAAAAACCTTATTTCAAACACACATATGGGATTGTCGATGTATTCGGATGAATGGCACGTTCGGCAAAAAAACAGAGTAGCAGGTGTTGCACAAAAATATATTTGAAAGGCGAAGTAGAACATTTCAACAGTTTAGTAGAGAATGTTCATTGAACCGTACGTTACTATGAGACATTGTTGTCAGGACGAAACGAAAAATGTAACGAGTTCAACTGATGTCATACAAGTCGTTGGTAGATATAGAGACAAGATTTTGTTACAGTTATGTCACAATTTTGACATCATTGGAACTGCAGCAGTTGGATCGGTCATGGTGTGAGTGTTAAGCCACACCAGCAACAAAACCTGAATGAATGATTCTGTAGGCACAGGGGTGAGTGATTCAGTCGGATTCCGATCGCCCCAGCTGTGACAAAACTCCGAGATCTCAAGGCTTTGACTGACCACTGCTGCACCGGAGGGAAAGAATTGGCCGTGTTGATGGTATGGCGCGAAGCAACAACGTATGCTACAGTAGTGACGGAAATGCTGTTGGTGACTCCGCTATTAGATCCAGGTTGGATAACGCTCACGGATGTGTCCAAGTAAGCGCCTGGTCATGTGATCCATGTAACCAGTTCCACAAGAACATGTGGATGAGTGCACAAAAAATAAAGCCACAGAAACGGGCATTATGGTTGTTTGTCGTGGACACGAAGCTGGGATGTAGAGCTGAAATAGACGCGAACATTGCAGCATGGAGTGTTTTGTTTATGACGGCGCCCAGACTTCTAGTTATTGCTTCCCAAGTGTGTCACTTTCGAATGGTAACAAAATGTACACTGGCTTTTTTTCCGCTGGAGCCATTTTATCATGTTCCTCGTGACGTTGTATAGTTTCCTCCACAAATCGTTTCTGTTAGCCCCTTTACAAAAATAGTATGCGTATGAACGGCAGTTCATCGAAAGTCTTAGGTTGTATGCATATTCTTTTCATCCTCATAAGAACAAAGTCGCTGAAATGGATACAATGACCGATCCAGGTTCTTTTTGTGTAGATTTTACGTCGAACGGATCCATCAACAGAACGTCCAGGAGGAAAAGCAAATCGTTAAGTTCAGCTTTTAGTGTAAATGATATGTTCTTTTGGGCCGAGTTGAAAATGGCTAAAATGTCCTTTGGGTTGACATATTCACTAACTACACATGTGATAACATCCACTTATCGCTTATAACCACTACACCTGTGAAACCCAACTTCACATTTCACGTCACTCTGCCCACATGTTTGCAGCAATATGCGTTTATCTTCTAATTTAACGTTACTCGTCTGTTCGCAACGCTTGTGCTTACTCCCAACTGTTTGATGTCAACATTCATTTCTTTCCCATACACTCTACATCGGTCATAAACAATTTAACTGTATCCAAATTTATTATTTATATTCTGATTCTTACCACAATCTACCACATTTGTTTATATGTGTAAAAAGAACGCACTACATATTTTACCGCTGAAATTAACTGGACGGTTTGTCACGTTTCTGCTGCACTGTTATATGCGTTTGTAAACCTGGTCGTAAGTTACTGTACATTTAAATTGTTTATTATTGTAATTGTAGAACCGCGTTTGATAACAGTATATATATTTACGTATAGTCTTCTGCCCTCTGCCCATTTTAAGATATATATATATGTATACATATATCTAGCCCAGACCGTGCGTAAGACTAGAATACCTGAACGCATAATTCGTATCTTATGACGATTTAACAACATCCATGAGTGGCTTATTTCAGCTGGTCGTTCCCAAACATCGTTATGAAGACGACTGCAAACAGTGGGAACATTGTATATCCCATTACCATACCATCCACTTGACGATGTGGTTCCCGTTGAATTTAAACTATACGTTGTATGTACGGAATTAAACTAACTTTCAAGGTATCCATTCATCTCGACTGATGGCCCTTATATAATCGCATAAATAATCTGTTGTCTCCTTCAGTGGGACATATGTAACCAAGGACAATACGTCGAGAGAAAACGTTTTCCGCCCCGTTCTGCTGAGTCCGTCCAATGTGTTACTAATTTCGAGAGTCTCGTATGCTATTCTTTGAAATTTCTTTCTGAAGGGTTCAAGTGCATATCCGTGGCAACGATATGCATTACCGACCAGCTCTACTGAGAGCGAAAGTCAAATCTAGTACTGAATTTTCAAGGGAGCCGACTGGACCGTCCAAGGGAATTCAACAGCTGCGATCGGATGCGGATGATGTTCAAAATAATTGATTACTTATTTGCTCCCACGTGGTCGATTTTGGAAACGCGAATTCGTCAAGCTACTCAATAGTATCGAGTAGTATGATACATCCGGCAATTTCATATCGTGATCCACGGTAGATAACACCGCATTATGTTCATCTTCTGTGCCTGTCAACAGTGTTTGTAAGGAATAAAGGGTGGTGTACGGCGCAACGTGATTTTATCAGACGACTTACGGTTTCTGAGTGACTGGTCGAGAAGTTTGGTTATTTAAGTAGGCTGAGTTGCCAGGCATCTATGTTGTTTCTGGTGTTAACTGTTCCCATGCTGGTTCTGGGGTTGATGAGGTAAACGTAACTGAGCATTTGCATAAGGTAACGCCATTGAACCTCCGGCATATCCACAGACGCTATTGGAACACGAGGAGACGAACCATTATGAATCGACACGCTGATTAGTTCACTTTCCTAAGAGGTGGATAACGCTTGTCATTGGCGTATTTTGAACAAAACGAACAGTATAATTTGTTCGAATCAAACTCCATCTGGCAGCTACAAATTGAAAATATGATAGGCGCATATTTTGAAGTGTTCGCTGAACTCGGGATGAAACATCACCGGAAGATTAATAATAAAGCCTGAGGAAAATCCGTGGAAGTGTCTAACAGTCGGCCATTTATAGGAACGTCAAACT
Source organism: Paragonimus heterotremus (assembly GCA_013368495.1). Lineage (NCBI taxonomy): Eukaryota > Metazoa > Platyhelminthes > Trematoda > Plagiorchiida > Troglotrematidae > Paragonimus > Paragonimus heterotremus. The sequence goes on along the minus strand of LUCH01003585.1, from coordinate 46,123 downwards.
TATTTAAGAGCTCTACGAAAATCATTAGATAAGCCAGTGCACCGGACTCACCTGATTGAAAGTGACACAAAATATGATCAAAAGTTTGGCTTCATATATTTTACTGTGGTGTATCAATGAAGTTTACATTTAAAAAGCGCTCAGTTAACCTACCTCAATGGATTGCGATGGATAGATAACACACTCTAAACCACACCCGTTGGAACGACTTAAAACGACAAAGCAGATAATCACATAAATTGACGGGAGGACAGCAAAGACAGATGACTGATGTTTTTCACATCCAGTTTATTCCAGTTTCTTTGACAAACGATACCTGGTTTCACTAGCTAAATGGAAATCGAGAGGGATTGCTACGTCTCTGCTGGACAATTGGATAACAGTTATGCGTGTTTATTGTAGACGACTTAGCAGGCCATTTCAAACCTTCTGGTAGAAGCAACACTTATTTGAATCGCTAATGGAAAATTATTACAGAAGAATGAACGAAGCGGTGAGTAGAACATGGTAGACCTAGTTACAACAGTATGGTGTTTTTGCATCACGCTAATCAAAGATAACCCAAACAAATTATCTGATTAAGGTTAAGCTGAGTTGTTAAAAGATTTCGTAAAATTTATTCATTCCGTGCATTCCACTCACAAACGATAACGCTGTGCTAAGCACATCCACGGTGACTAATAGAATTTCAAAGAGAATGGAAGAATTCAAACGAACAAATGTGGCCTGTGTTGCACATGCGTGGAAAGTGTTTTCAGGAAAGATCACGCCACATTAATGTTCTCTCTTACTATTGTTTTCTCGAATTGTGATGGCTACATAATCTGTATGTTAAAACAAGAGCTCTGCTAGATTATGCCACATTTCCCTATCCCGGGAATAAGAGGATGGTGTAGTTCTGTGTAAGTGAACGAAACTCTGTATCTGATTTGTACGTTGAATTAACTAGCTGTTTTGAGATGTCGTTCGTTTCAAACATATGCACAAGTTGTCAGATAATGAATCGAAAATCAGCAAACATGATTTGCATAAACTGACTGAATGCCAGCACACCTACATCAATGTTACCTACTAATTGTTACCTTGTGTTAAATACTGGGGCAAAGACGATGAGAATCATTCAAATTGCATATGCTAATACCTTATGAGCTGTTAATTACTTGAATGCCGCACATATTGAGGAGGCTTCAATTATGAGTACGGATTTTACTGTGATGGAGCTAGCTTAGGAATATGCTGTGTAGGATACAGAGATGTTCTAGGTTTACGGAAACTTTCATTACCATTGAAGTTTCATGAACACCTACCAATCGCACTAGTTTGTTGTTACGAGTAACATCGTTGCTATATATATATCCTGATTTGTTACAATCACGGTGGTCAAGCAAAGCTATGTGAGCTGACAATGAAACGTTTTCAGTGACGTAAAAAGAACAGACATCCAAGTTCCGACCGCTCGCCAACGATTTAAGCCTACGAACGTAAATACGTAGATTTTTTACTGTTGGACCAATATTGAATACACTGTATTACTAACGATAGTTCCAGCAAGAATGCTGATTGCAAGTCATGTGTTAATATCGAACAACCGACCGTAACAGTGGGTCGCATGTTTTACGACAGCATCACTATGTTACTTCCAAGTATTCCACGATAAGTAAGTGAGGCAACATAGTCAAAATTCTACATCGGAATGCTACTGTTGGTTCCGAGTTTATTGATGAAGTCAGAGGGCACTTCGTAAAAATAAACTGAAGAAGTGCCCAGCAAATTTCAGTCTGAACTACTCTTTTCCACACCAACATTCATCTATTTGGTAATATTATGTATACCACAGCCCATTAGTTAATGTACATCCTCCAGTAGAAATACTTACACGCGTTGACAAACCATTCCTCCTAAGCCTCGTAATTTATAAATTTCAGACCATGCTTACTGTAGTTTCATCTCAGCCCAAGCCAATAACGGAATAAATTACTCGTTTTACAGCTTTGTGTGTCTTTACTGCTATACCATACAGAATCGCTGAAATTAATTTCACGAATACACGCGAGTATCCCTTCTACACTTCTGCCTGCAGTTTTTGGTAACCTAGTCGATTTACGTCTCTGAGTTTACCAATTTTGTCGTCGCAACTAGAAACCTGGTTTCAATCAACTCCACACATCTTTCATGTATCTTGAGCTTAATCCTGGAAACGTTCCTTCAATCGCTGGAACGGTATTTGCATAATTTGTCTTCTGTGACATGTGGACGATTTGAGCACAGTACCTGTATGAAAGGCTTCAAGTATGAGTACGGATTTTATTTTGATGAAACTAGCTTAGGCATATATTGTGTGGGATAAATACAGAGAGTTACGGAGTGTTTTGCTACCACTGAGATTTTATGAGCAGCTACCAATCACACCATTTTGTTGTTAGGAGTAACATCGTTGCCACAACTATTTTGGTTTGTCACAATCAGAGTAGTTAAGCGAAGCTGTCAGTTAACATTGAAATGTCGTCAGTGACTTAAAAATTGCAGATAGCCGAACTTCGACTTTTCGCCAGCGATTTAAGCCTGTGAATGTAAGTACCTAGAGTTATTATCGTCAAGTGAGTGCTGAAAACAATGTATTACTAATGATACCTCGAGTAAAAATTCCAAACGCAAATCTTGTGTCAGGAGCAAACAACGATCCGGAACATTGGTTTACCTTTCTTACGACAATCTCACTAAGTAACTTTCAATTATTCCGCGGTAAGCAAATGAGGTAACACATTCGAGACTACACATCAAATTACAAGTGTTGCTTCTAAATTCATTGATGAAATCAAAATTCGGTATACATATTCCTAGATTGTTTTTAACGGTAACTAGCTCAAGGGAGCAAAACAACCGGGTCGTTCAACACTTGAGCAAATTCAAATAGCTCAATTAGTTTTCGTACTTTTTCTCGTAACGTGCTCATTTAATGTGACTCTGTTTCACCCATCAAATGATTAACTTATGTTGGCAGGTTCCTCATCTTTTTCTCCAGTCTCCGGTTCTTCAACGGACGCCCGGCTCTTACACAGCTTTGATGTTCAGAGAGATTTACACCTGGGAATGATAATAATGAATATTCGATTTTTGTCGATGCTTTGTTCAGCCTATTCTAATTGAATCAGTCCGACTTGCCAGTTTGAGCTTCTGAACTCAAGTGGCAGATTCTTCTGTTTGCTTCAAAGATAAAACACTTCTTCCACCTCAAATGTTGTAGGCGAGTTGCTGTTAGGTCCATGGGAATTGCGTTGAAACCCATCTTGGTTAACAGTTTCATGGCTCATATCATAAACTGAACGCATTCGATATGTCCCGATTTTTTTGTGTGCTAATACCGTTGTTCTGAAACGTTATTATCCACTTCGATAAATTCCACTTCTATCTTGACGCTGCCGTGGTTGCTGATGACTGTTTAATTAATGGATCCTCCGTATGTCTTCCCCGGTTACGACTAGTTCTACGTTTTGTTGAAGTACAAATGTTTTTTTGATGCAAACAATGTATAATGCATTTATGCTTAGATTTTACTTTAGCACATTACAAAAATCCGTGTGTAAGTGTAATGGTGTCCTACAATTTACCAATATCCCTTTTCCGCCCGATCTGTACTTTGTCTGGAAACACACACGTACTGCCGTAGTAAGCAATTTGTTTCACTAATTCCCTTGAAGACTTCCACTGTGTTTGACGAGCATGCGAAAACATTAATTCTGTAAATCTTGTCTTTTACTCTGATCGCACACGCTCATTCAATGTTATCCCATATCTAGCTGAACCATAATGAAAAATAGTTTCAGCCATGTTTCCTCCCACCCTCATGAAAACATCTAGTTGTCTCCGGTGGGTCAAAATATTTTGCCGGCCCCACCTTCTCAGTGATTCCATATGAGCGTTTATGCACCGCTCCCCTGGTTGCAATTTCTTTGTAATTTTTCAAATTTAACTGATCCTTTCTTTAATGATCATACTAATCCATTTGATGATGAACTGGATATTTCAAGCCTTCATTATGATATCGGATTCGTTCAAATTTACCTGTATTGTCTTCTTAAAGAACCGCTTCTAGATTAATCAAATGAAGTTGTTTAACAGCCAATTAGTTCATTTCAAATTTCACGAATGAACTACTTTCAGGCAACCCAAACCGCAATAGTTAAAAAAAGCATTTTCAACGCAATATTTAATTTTATCAAATTTTTAATGAAATGACACCACAAAACAACAACGGAAAACGAACGGTCTCTGTAATGAAAAGGCAAATTATTAAATAAAATGTAATGGTTTCAATTAAAGATTGGAAGTGGTTTGATCTAAGTGCAATCTTGTTTTGTAATTGTTTCTCTCCGTTCAGAAATACTATTTATCTTTAGAAACTCAAAGTTTATTAGTTTAAGATGGTGATTGTGCACTAGGAAAGGAACATAATGTTACTAGTCATAATCATTAAATCATTGATAAACAAGGCAACTGTCTACCTTACAAGCACTGCTTATGGAAAGCTCAGGTTCAAGCACAAGATGTACTTCATATTATATATATATATATTACATTACGTAGACAAACAGATTTCGAGTTATAAGCGATGGCATAATCTACACTGCCCGTTAAATTGTTCATCCGACTACTCCCATAGCTCAACAGTTCGGTTATAGCTCACTGGTTACTATGCGCCTATCTGCAACACAACTGGTGGGAATCGGTTGAAAGCAACTGTTTGATCACAGTCTTGAGCAATCAATGTGTGACATCATCGTACTCTCTTCTAATCAGTTACTCTATGCCGTCATGTGGTCTGGGGTCACTGAGTAGATTCACTGCTTCTCCGTATTACTGCGCTGTTCAACCGGCTTTTTGACATTTCTGCTGAAGTACAGCCTGCTGCAAACAAGGTGTTGTTCGAGTGTACATAAGTAGAGGTTATCGATGGCTTTCCATGCCAGATCCAGAAACACTTTCATCTTCCTGACGCAGTCATACACGATTTGACTTGCTGTGCTGGAATATTCGCCTCCTCATGACTATTGAAAATTGCAAAATATCTATTTTGTTTTCCTATTTTATAATCCGTTTGCTTGTGGCGTACAGTTGCTTGGGTTTTTTGGTTATTTTATATTGTGATCACTCTGATATTGTTGTATAGACAGAAGTATGTGACTGTTGCTAGTAACTTTAGGTATATATTCAAGATGCCTACAGTAAATCTTAATGTCTTTTGTCCAACTCGCTGGTTTCCTTGTCAGGCGCTCGCCCGTGTTTATGAATTGGAATTTTGATCTACAACAACACATGGATTCCGATCATACTTTGTGTGCACTTTTACCCAGTTTGTGTGTGACCTACGGCTTCCATCGATGGATTATTCGCCCAGCAGCCCTCGACCGTTGGTACAATCTCGTTGAGCGGTTATTCGTCCTGTCGCGTGTGTTGCCCGTGATCCGACCGTTGTGTGCTTCTGGACGAGCCTCGTCGCTGCTTTGAAGTAGTCCACTGAAAGTTGGAATACTCACAACTCTGGTTTGGCTATCCATTACACTATGATTCCTATGCTTTATCCTGTCTAATCGACTACGGGATCGAAGCTGCCTAATTTGGTGGCCTACCTCTACGGTGAATTCGATGCTATCTCATGAAGCTAACTCATGAACGCAATTCGCGCTTTAATCCGTCAGCCACGTTCATTAACTATGACAATTACTGAAAGATTTACAAATTGAAATGTCTGTTTGCTTACATTATTTTTTTGGTCAACTTTGTTGACTACGCAGCACGGAGAACTGTAATAGTATTGAAAGCAAAGTTGTTAAAATCACTGAAACACATTAAAATTTGGCCGATGGATGAAATGTGATAATTCTAATATAATAGATAACACCGAGTTTTCAATCAGCTGAAATATAAAATATTGTCGAACAGATCCTTTTCGCATTTTAGAAAATGACATGGGATAATATGCAGGATATACTTCTTGCTTCTCTAGTTAGGTGAATTACGTTTACTAGCTTTTTAGTGCATTTGCATTATTTCATTGTCTAGATGCACTTTTCACTCCAGTGCTCGGGTTCTGTTAAATTCTGCACTTCATTGGACATATCACACCTTCGCGATCAGTCGGACATTTCTGACTGAGAAGAAACTGTATGAAAGTGTGGTTGTAAAACAGATCAAAATGTCGCAATCGAGGTGAAACTGTTCTTACTCTGTTTGCTACTGAGACACTAATTCAGTCACGCTTGTCTTAAGACTTTTGCATGAAGTCCAAGCGGACATTTTGATCTGATTTGATTGCTGAGTTAAGTTTTTTATCTTGAAAACCATAGTGCATGCATTAGCTACAGCTGAGCGACGTTGATACAAAGGCTGGAAGAAATAAACCAAATGTTATTTCGCTCTTCATCCTTATGCAAATGAAGAGGGGATTAACAAGTGTCTGACGACTGCAATTAGAAGTTAACATTTGTACAAATGAGAACGTTTTTATTCCCTACATCAATGTCTGGCACAACATTCACATGGATTTAAGTTAATTCCAGCTCAATACTAGGATATGAGGCGGATAGGGCGTGCCTGCCGAAAGTTTGTATTCCTGACTGAAGTCGCAGGATTGGACAGTTTGTGTGCTGATAGACAAAAGTATATGATGTGTCGGAGGTTATCAGTTGGATGTAGATCTGTTTGTCTTGCTTCACCTAACAAGTTTTGCATTAAACGACTGGTGTAACTCAGCCAGACGCCGAACTTTTGTCCGTATCAGTATATTTTTGGACAGTATTCATGCTGAAATCTTATGGTAGTGTAAAGATAAAGAAAACGCTCTTGTTGGCTACTACAAATATTATTCAACTGTGTGGGAGAGACACGCACAGGCCAACAATATTTATATATTGTATTGATGGGCTTTGAGGTGTCGAGCGGAGTCAGACAGATTTTGAAACTGTAGTTGCGATTGCTATTCTATACTGCAGTGGCCACTTGTGCTAGAACAACTGATACCGTATAATGACGACAATGATGCAATCAATCACGATCGTAATAGGTAGAACTACTAGTTGCCGTCCTTTGTTAATTGCAGGCTCTTTTTTAATATAGGAGTTTAAAAGTATAACGTAAACTTATAGCGAACAGCTACTTACGGTTTTCCCATTCTAATTTTGCTGCAAAGTTAAACAGTAAGTCAATAATTAATAGCGACAATAAATATTTGCATCAACCTCTGTTTTTGTGAGAGTAGCGCTTGTTAGTTAACGTATTAGAATCAGGTATTCAATGGCTTTAATCAGTGAGAAGCTATTTGTAGACAGTTAATGCTTCAGCCATTCATGGTTCTAGATTCTGTTCAACGAGTTTTATAGTTTTGTCGCTTCAACAGTTAAATTTAGAGAGATCAGCATCTGTTTTGGTGACCGCTACGCTTCTTGATAGAATGGTGAAAATGTGTACGAACTCAGGTAGGAAACAATTTTTCTGTTATTAACTTTTAACGACAGTGATTTTAGTTTTCTACTGTCACAGTAAGCAACAACAGTTACCGACTTCATAAACCTTTCAAAAGCTCGAATATACTTGACTGATTCGGAATTGTTTGTTCTGAGACAATTCCGTTAAGACTAATCACAGAAAAGCTTGTCCAGATCCTATAGATGGTGTCTGTTCCCATATACCTACGCAGTACGTAATATTTTTAATCTGGGAACTGCAAAACTTGAGAAAATATTGTAGATCGCAAACTGCTTTTAGTGTGCACAGGAACATTTTATATTCTCTAACAAACCGTACTCAGTTTAATCAAGTGTAGCTGATTCCATTAAATAAATGTTAGTCCCAAAGCATTAACCTCAGCTTGTTGGGATTAACACCTCCAGGGTATTATTACCTTGACACAAGTCGTAGTTGCCTTTTAATAGCATGTAGTATCACGTCACTTCTTATACACATTAATGGTTTTCTGAGTACCGCTTTGATAGTACCAATCTTAAGAGACTCAAAAATAATGTTAAGCTTTTTGAAGATTTATCTTCTTAAACTGTTATATTCAATGAATGTTTTTTTCATGATACAATCTACCGTGTGAAGGATTTCAGTGAAATTACTAACCAAGACCCAGGGAGTTTATCCAATCTTGGATTTGTTCTGAAAATAAAACAACAAGCAGGTGAGTGTTGTATATTTCCTCATCCTGGAAAATGATTTAACAAATTATGAGTAGGCTCGTGGAGTTTGGTGACAAATCATTCGGAAATTTCATCGGGTGTCTAATGACGAATTCCCCCATAATATTCTCCGTTCGGAGTTAAGTGACCAGTTTATTTCACTTAGTCACAGATTATGTGTTAGTTATAATTTGTAAAGGGCTTTGTGAGACATTAATAAATATATTTCTAACGTAGTTAACATAACTGAAAATGGTTCAGCATAATACGAATCTAAGTTTATCGGGGTAAAAACGGACATAGTTAGACAAGATGTTGTTCTTCAGGAGAAAATAGACTGAAGAAAACCATATGGAAGGTTTTTAACCGGTTTTTAATGAAATAGTTCGTTTCACACAAAATATTCCATGGTGAAGCTGTCTTTTTCAAAACGTTTTGATGCTATGGTTTTGCATTCACCTGTATTCATCTGTATGGCATCTACGCCAATTCACACTCGACACTATTTTCAAACTGCCACTTTTCTGCTAACTGATTTGGTGACTGCGTCAGCCTAGTGTAAATCTCTCCAACATGGTTCCCAGTTTTATCAACTGGGGTATACTTTTTCAGATTAGATTTTTGTTTGAATATTTCAACTTACTGGTAACATTGTCAGCTGTGGGAAACAGAAATTAAAATGCGACGTAGGATTTTGTTTGCTTTTAGTCTACAAAAATGTATGAAGTTTACTCTCTTATTTTACGTCAAGTTTCCATGTGAATTTATGAAACATTGTTAATGATAACTTTTTTATAATTGTCTCAACCATTTTGTTATCTGTTTCGCTGAGAAGCTTAAGGGAAATTTGATAAACGAACCTAATCGGAAGACCACAGTAATTTGCAGTCACTTCATCAAAACTCCCTTGGATCTACAAAAAATTATCTACATTTTATCTCACGACACTTTTCACTTGCAACGGCGATGAGACGATGTCCTCCACAGTGCGTTATACACTCACGTGCTCATAGAGGTAAACCCAGTTCGGATGTAATATGCACGAGCGAGATCTCATTGCACGTGCGACTGCTAGTATCCATCATCTACTAAGAACATGTTTATGGTTAACTATCTGCAAAGCGCAAAGTTTTAAGCCACTGTTTTGATAGTAACGACGTTTAATAGAAGTTAACAAGCACCAAGTAATTTCAGGGAAAAGATTGTTACTTCAAGAGTTATGTCTCTCGCAACTTTACGTTATGCCTATTTGTGACATTGTTAAAAACATCCAGGATTGGCAAATCGTGACAGTCAGGTAGATTCGTTTGAAACTGTTGAGAAAATAGTGGCAACGATTTGCGTTAGTTATACAGAAGACTCATGACAAAATGGTGTTTACCGTGTCCATCGAAATTTTCGTGTCCTTCAATCAGTTCTAAATGAAAATGAGTGAGATAAAGGTGTGCATTATGTGCGTATAAACCCTGGACTGAATAAAATATTTAGACTAAATCACTTTTTAATCTAACGTGGCTGTGCGTACTTGGAATTCGGCTGGATAGAAGCACGTATCAGAACACATAGTTTACGCGCCATTCTGTATTACGGCTTCTGTCCGAAAGTGAAAACTATTTGCAAGTGGAATCGCAAGTCAGGTATAATGAGCTAGATGGCTTTATTTGTTTAAACACCCACTCGTTATTATGGAAAAGACAACGACATTGATTAGCTAAAAGTGATGGGATATGTTTCAGAAAGACGACCACTTGATTCTTTAAAATAAAGATTTAATTACGACAGCTGCTTTTTGATACATATTTGTTAGTGTTAATTAGTTAATATTACTAGTGCTGTTAAGGTTGTCAATATTATGTTATCAACAAATATTGTGTACCATTATTTAGTGGTATTCAATAGACCGTCTTCAAACAGATTATCTCCATAGTGAAACCAATTTACTAGGGTTCATTATAAATTTTACTCAGAGTGGAGGGTTTGAAATGCGGCTTTCTTAAAGCTTAAAACGACCGTCTATGGGATTTAAGAAAGGCATAATTCCCTCTTCGGTGTATACTTCACTACAGCTTCCGAGTTTTACGATCAACAGCAACGACGCTTGTGGAGGAAACTATAGCATTTCGAGATTCCACCTGACATATCCCTGTAGTATCTACAGTTATTGAGAAATGTGGTTGTTTATCAGCGACACAATAGGAGCGGTATGGAAAAATATAAACTTACCCAAAAAACCTCCGTGAGCTAAAGCATTCACAATAATGGACATATTAAACCGGCTTCCACATTCTTATGAAGTACAAAAAAATCGTTCTTGTTCATTTGAGAAGACATAAATTCCGATCTGATTGTCTCCGTAATTTACTTCTCAGATCCAAATATAATAGCAATCATTGTTGGCTTTCTTGAGAAGCCAATCATCATCCGACTTTACCTATTTGTCACGGATTGATATCCTACTTAGAGCTCATGTTTTTGGTCTTCGTCAGTGTGTATAATGAACGCTTTCCAGCCTGGTTGCAATAACAACCGTTCTTTTGGAAAAGACTTATATGAATTGTGGAAAGGTGTGTTGGATTAGTGGGAGTTGCTGACAACATTCTCACATTGTTATGTGATTGCCATCCCTTTAGGTCCGAAGTTGTTAATACGCTTATCACACATGGACATTTGGCTGGGTAAACTGCGTATCACTGCAACTGATAAACGTTTTCTAAAATTAGTTATACGGATGCAAAATCTTCTCATTTCAAGCAATGTGGGCTCACACCTGTATGTACCCTAGGTTTCTGGTGCTTCTGACATGAAGTAAACAAAAATCTCATTATGTAATGAAACTCACAATTTGGAGTCAATACTATACGAAGGAGAAACGTTTTGCCAGAAGAGCGAACATTAGATGTTTGCCAGTTGTGACACTATAGTATATACTGCGCCGGAAATAAGATGTGGTAAATCTTCAAAGTGATCGATGAAACTGATAGACAGATGTAACTAAGATCAAGCTGACTGTCAGCGACAAACTTCTTGTTGAAATGATTTAACTGTTTTTTAATCACATCTAACTTTCAAACATGTTCGCGAATAGGCAGCAAGAGAAAGCGGCTATTTGAAAATGATGTAGAAATTTGGAACTGGAGTTTGGGTTGTATAGTTTGATGGCATTCGCTTTGATTCCTAAAAGGTATATCAAAGGTGATAAAACACAGATTCTGTCCAGTTTCTGTACACTTAATCAGAGTAGTAATACTCACTTACACTTTTGTTCTGGCCAGGGTAAATTTATGCTGCTATAAAGACACGTCTTAGTGAAAGTCTACCAGCTCCAGTCTTATTTTATGTCAATGATTAGCGAACAGCTGACGAGAGTGAATTATCAACTCTATTTTCAAATGATATGACACTATGGTAATAATACCAGACTAACAAGCTTGTACGATGCGTAATCCATGATATCAGTTTGAGCGCCTCAGTATATATATTATATGCAGTGACTAAGGGCTCGTGTTCGTTCTATGTCACGTCATATTTAACAAACCATAGAGCAGCACAAACTCAGTGAGTCCCTGCAGCATAATGATTGGTTGTTAACTATATAAGTAGTATATCATTGCCCAATGCTGACTTGTAAGTTGCTTTTCCACTCCCGCCATACTTCCTAACTATTTTCTTTTAAAAATGCTCATTAAATGCTTGGTTATGGTTGGACCTGTTGAGTACCGGATGTTAGCGTGCTTGGCGTTTTCAATCGGCGTTAAAGATACTATAACCATTCTTCAGAAGCACAGAAAATCTGAGCACTACTCGCCCATGAATGTGAGGGAAATTTTAAGCAATGACCCCCTGACTTAGCGTTTGTCATTTGGTAACATGATCGACAGTCCGACTGCTATTTGGAGAGGTTGATTGTACTTGAACTCATCGTCGTGAAAGAAGTTGTGGTACAAGTATACCATAAATATTTGACATTTCAAACTTTGTGCTTTTTGTAGATCGCCTAGAGTCAGCAACCTCTCGATTACTGAGGACCTAATCTGCAAAATCTAGGGTCATACAAGGGCTTATCTGTTAGAATACATCTGGAAACAACTATAGTTTATGTGAGCAGACAGACTTTGGCAGTAGTGCCGAATAAGCTCGTCGTTATCACTGGCTAGAAATTTTTCAGAAATATATATATATATATATATGGATCATGTGCAAAATGTAACACCTTACTTTTGGCGAGATTCTGGAAGCCTATAATGAATGACAAAATTTGGATGAGTTTTTAATGTTAACTTCTAACACAGGATACATTTACTTTTGCATATTTATTAATTAACTAAAACTTTCGAAAATGTTGTTTGAAATTTTGTGTAAAGAAATAGTCTGAACTGATTACCAATAATTATGACTAATTTTCTGTTAACGGATGACAAACGGAGCAGCACGAAGTAGTGCAACACTATAAGGCGTAGATCATATACCAGGAAATGTGCCTTCTCCAAATAAATTCATTCCAGATGCAGACAGTTATGATTAACGCAAAAATATTTGACGTGTTCTAGTTGTTGCTTGAGGGTTGCATAGTTTGTTTATTACAATATGTAAATCTTACCGGCATTGATGGCGTCAAGATCTGTAGCAAAAGAAACCGAAATTTGAAACCTTGACACAACTTCGGCATCAATGAAATCCGGTAAATGACTGAAGTGTTGCAGTTTGACCAACGTTCAAGTGGTGACCGCAATCTGCACCTTCAAATGCCCTTACAAAAGTTCCTTAAATCTTCTAGTTCACAGGTAAGAAGTATTTATCACTGGAACTAAAATGTTTGCTATATTCATATGTGTGGATTTGTTGCTTCAGTTTGTCATGTATGTAGAAACTTACTTTTCTTTGCTTCCGCTAGACCTGGAAACAATTACAAGTTGTGTTAAATAGCGCAATTAAATAAATACATTTGTTGTTAAGCACCGTTTATGCCCTCGGTCGCTCCTCAAGATGAAGGGAAATTTTGCGGCCACTATACCGTCAGATCTCTGCAAGGTTTTAACACGAATTTCTCTGAATCGTTACGCAAAACCGACGAAGAGGTGTCCGAGGTAATCATTTTAATTTGAGAATCTATGTCGAGAAATTTCATGCTACGATTTCACACACTTAAACGGATGTAGAAACGTCGGCTGGTCATGTCCACAGGTGAGAATAAAATCAACTTCGGCTTATCGACACTTTCAGATAAACATCCCTATAATCTCCTCCAATGTGAAAATCCCCGAAAGCTTGTTTTTGACAAATAGCCTGTCTAACTCAAGACACTTATGAGATGGCCGTTTATTAAAGATAATAGTTATCCGACACTTCTACCCTCATCGTCTGTCATTGGTGACCTGAAGATTTGATTCGTCAGTTGCTGGGAATAGGTTCCATCCTGAAGAATGTTTGTCAAATACTGAAGTCGAACATGAGAACACAATATGGGTAAGACCGTCCACATATGTGGAAGTTGACTGCATTCATTCACGGAGCACAACTATCAAGGATTATTTTGTTTATGGCTTGACTTGATCTGCTTAGTATGGTCTACAATACAGTAGGGACAACCGTGAGTGTTCAACATGATTGTCATTTACATCTATAATCCAAATCCTACAAATTCCGCGGAAACTGTCTTCACTTCTGTCATAGTATTCTGACCATTGTGGGGTTTCATGACAGTTAAGTTATGACAACCGTACAATCTGTTTAATTAATAACTGACAAAACTGATTTCCTTAACTTTTGCGCTTCCGTTGGTTTGTGAGTTGAAACTGATCAGCTGTTTCATGGTTGGTCAACGAACAGGACAATAGCTTCGTATCTTCAATTGGCTTGTACAATAAATATTCGAACGTTCCCGATGGCACATTAATTTCTGTGTAGATGACGGTTTACACCTAACCTTTGCTAAAAAATGGGATGAATAGTACAAGCTGTTTTTCGTGCACGGTTATCACGTTATCGTCAAAATGAGTAATGCTTAATAAAAAGGCATGTGTAGAATTTGTTGGTGCAAACTTTTTAATAACTTAAAATCAGTATTTCTATGGAAAGTGGTTGAATTCAACTCAGATTTAAAAGTATTGTCGGAAAAAAGCAGTTTCAGCTTACCCTTAATTGTTGCTCCATTCACTAGGATAAACCAAAACATGTTTTTTTAATGATTGTCCAAGTTCATTCAAGGTTTGATTCCAGATAAACAGTTTGCCTCGTTCTAGTCTAAACTAGGTTGTCAGACAATTTACGAAAACACTGTCGTTGTCTTTCCATGGTATTTAGAATGTGGTTATGACAAACCTATTTATTAAACATCGATTTGGCATTACTTACTGTATTGTGACATCAAATTAGACGACTTTTTTCTCTTGTTCTCATTGTTTGTATACCAGTCTATTGAGTTTCCTAAGAAACTGTTCTAGATCCACAAAACAAATCTACTTATTCTGAGTAGGCAGTAAACTGACTGTTCACTTCTACAAGTTTTTTGAAATCAATCTGGTTGTGACACTCACCTGCATTAGTACACACGTTGGTGGCTGCACACAAGGAACATGAAAGAACGGGAAAGACGGTTAATTTCGTAAAGCCCTCGTAAACTTATGGGTTTTAGAGCTATTAAGTGAATTGCATTTTGATTAGAAGTTCAAAATACGAGCTGTTTGGTGGCCATTGAAATTTATGCTCAACTTAATGCTTTGCCAGAAATTCTAACATTTTCGAAGTCCATCAACAACAAAAAGTTATCGATTTTAGAGGGAAATCACCTCTCGGGTCTTTATGAATGAAAGGGTTTTATTCGACACTATTATACCAGTGTGTTCCGGTATCTCACACAATAAACTTCAATGAATGAGGTTGTGTTTTGTATGGCATTTGACATCATGATTTATGAACCGTGCTAGTGTATAGATTCACATAACACGCCTTACACTTTCTGCTGTCGATATGTGTAAATGCTGGAAACCAGAATCTTTTAAGTTTTGACGAAACACCAGGGCTGGTCGGATATAAACTATTCGTGAACCTTCGAGAATACCAAAATAAAAATGGATTCTGACTAAGTTTTGGGCGGATAACGCAGACTCGTAATTCCCAAGATGCCGGTGGTCCGTTCATGCTAGCGAAAAGCGTGAACACAAAAGCATAATCATCACTCGAGTTGTAATCTATTCAGTACAACAACAACGAACACGTTTACTTTCTAAACGTCAAGACCAACCCAAACGTTTTACAAACGTGGCTAATGAAGACAGAAATACATTGTGTGTCATGTCGATCAAGCTGGATAATGTAGCTCTTTATAACTTATAGGGAGAAGCGATAATGTTGAGGATAACCTGAATTCACGCACTATCGTGCTTATAAATACATCATTACATTTGGTCTATTGGCTCGGTTTATTCATTCACACCACACAAATGCAAGTGCTGTTGATCAGACGAATTACTTATTTTCTGAACTGAACTTTTTCCATTCCTACATGTTTTCTTCGTGGACATACCAATTCTGGTTAGCGCTGTTTGTGTTGTTTCTTCATACTGCCAGAACGGTAGAAAGCTCCGTGGTGTTCATACACTGTAATTCAACCTTACTCCTCTAGTGAACTGAAACGGATATGACGATGCATAGAATCTTCATGGTGAAAACCGTTACATTGCCGGGATTACTTAAAATTTCGACTGTTTCAAAGTCCATGAAGTTTATTGATTGACGACAGTTGAGGTTGTGTATGTTAGCTTATCGGAAAAGAACAAAATTGCTCACTTATTTGCAGACTGTGCTCCACTAAGACAATGTAAAGAAAGCATTTGTCATATTAAACAAGCCACAACCTTGAGCATTTCAGTCTATCACGGAATCAACAATTAACCAGTCACTGATAAGTAGTTTGACAGATTTGATAATTTAGAAAAGATCCATCTGCGAAAACTCTGGATTCCGGCTGGGTTCGAACCAGCGACAGAAACATCATGCCCAGCTGAGCTACGAAGCCACGCCAGAAGCCCAGAAATTCCACATTTGGATCTAGTTACCCACCCAACCAACTGTGTTGTATGGAATCCACCAAATGATCCAGTCGATTGACTACCCAAGCAAGATCTCTCGATCAGTTCACGCTGAAATCCACCAACGCCATCGATGAGCATTGATATTGAATTATTGATAAGTAGTCTGGCAGATTTGATAATTTAGAAGAGATCCATTCTGTCGCTGGTTCTAATCCAGCCGAAGTCTAAATCTCTCGCAAATGGATCTCTTCTAAATTAACTAATCATTGCTGTAGCTGGAATATCATTTATCTCAGTTTGGACTTGTTGACATATAAGTCAAACAATTCTGTATTTGTAAACAAAGATGGGTTGAACACAATATCCCCTGGGAATCTCATGGAATATTTCAGCATCATTACTGTAATTATTTTGCTATGGGTTTTCTCCAGGTGGCCATTAAAAAAAATTCATGTATGTTTGACAAAAACAGTCACACAGTATTGGGTGAATGGGCTTGCAAAATTGTATGTTACTACGGTTATTCCAGATGTTTTGTAAACCACACTTCCACTGTGGTTTTTGAACGGTTTATTTGTCTTGTCGGCCACTTTAGAATGCAGGTGGGCGTAACCTCGCAAACTTTGCATCTGTTTACAGCCGTGGATTTTATTACGTTTACTGCGAACCATTACAATTATAAAAAATATAATTCATTGGTATAAAGTCCAAAAGACGAATTTGAATAATAGGCTTTATATAGAAAAACAGCCAGGATGTGAAAATGTGTATAAGCAATTAACTTACCTCCTGCTATTGCTCGGCGTGCTGAAGAAGACAAAGATTCATTTGATTGACACTGCGATAACATTTGAACGACTGTGAACAATACATTCCGTATGATACCACTTGATTTTTCATTACATAACTTTGGATGATTGGTATGGTTTTGAATGGTTATGCTTACAGTCATCCAGGCTTGACGAACCTGTTAGTCCAAACTTTGTCAGGTTTCATTTCCAAGTTACTGATGAAGTCCTTTCTTTCAGAACTGCTTGTATTTTTGTGGTCTTGTTACGTGAGGCATGAATGTAATGAAATTGAGTTGGCGCGATTTCTTCATAGGAGGAAGTTCAACTAATCAGTGTTCGCGCACTGGCTGTTACAGACGGAATTATGGTCAAACGTAGTGTCACTAATTTTCATGCTTTTCTGCCACACTTTCTACCGAACAATAGTCGTGCTATAATTATTGAATACATTTTATAACAACAGTTAATGAATGAGTCGTGTACACATATCAAAGGGAAGTTTCAATTGTTTATCACATTAATAACCGTTTGTTAATGTAATCTCTTGGGAAGTCAAAAGTCCCATGATGTAGGGTTCAACTTACATATGTGACGTTTGACATCAGCATCTTTTGGACAAAATAAAATGTTTGTGTGAAACGGTGGAATAATCAAAGCTTCAAAGGAATTCAACTAAAAATGAGGAAGAAGCTTTTCATCATACATACTTCTCCTTGGAAAGTATGTTTTGAAAATGTGGACGAAGTTTAATCGTAGATATAATAGATGCCATGTTGATCAGACTGTGATGAAAATTTCGTGCGCCGAAGTCACACTTTTCAAGTGTGTGAATAGGTCGCCAAACTCTCGCATTTTATGACTTACCGATAGTTCAAAATATAACATTTCCTCTATCTGTTTCTGCATATTGTCAAACAGACTGGAGACACAAACTTTTGTTGCATAAATTTCTTCGCTCTACTTTAAACATCTTTGAGAGAACCAACTATGTGTCTATTTCTCTTGAAAAATTCTCCTCACATAAATTCCACAAAAATGTTAATAGACAACTGCACTAGTGCAATCTAAAAACATTGAACGTATACTTATTTGATAAAAACAATTACATCCGGAGATTCAGCTGGCATTATTTTTTTCTGCACTTCCGAAATCCTTGTAGAATTGCCTCATCAGAATTAGTCTTCATAATAGACATAGTGTGATGCAAAACCATGTGGTTTCTTTGCTAAAATCCCGTCAAAACTAATGAGAACATTTTGGAACCTAGAAAACTTTTAAACATGCCCCATTTTATTGTTTGTGGCAATGATGGGTAAGAATTTCAAGTAGGACTATCGTTGCACAAACGGATGCAAACCCATCATTTTTTTTATCTGGTTGGCTTCTAATGCTTCCTCGTTTGCTTGACAGCTCTCTCTCTTGATGTGCCTGATTACTGCGTGATCTCTCGGAAAGATGCAGTAAACAATCAGTTTATCCCGGGTGACAGGAAATATACATCCCGAAGGACTTAATGTTTTTGAAATCCCTGATTTGCAGCTACTCGGCAGTAAAAGCCGGATGTAACCCACAGCTTCTCAACATCCGTCATGAGAAATGGTGTGAATCTGACTTTACTCTGCAGTCCGCACTATCATGACACGACCTGAACACTAACAGGTATCCATGGAATAATCAACTGAGCTGGATAATGAACGCTAATCCTTCCTACCAGTACAAGTAAAATGTGTGTATACCACTTATTCAGCTAAGCTCAAAAATAGTCTTTACAATGAACAAATAGATATTTTACTTCTACACCCGTGGAAGACCGGCAGGTTCACGGGATTTCCTGAATATTCATACGACAGCAACTCCTGAGATAAACAAATCGGTCAGCCAGTCAACTGTGCTGTAGAAACGCTTCCCATCACTACATCAAGTTACATTTGCCATCCTCCTCTAATCTCTGAACCCACTTATTTCAGTACAAACTCATTAATCAACACACAGCTGAGCAATCGCCTTCTGCATAACACACATTAGAGAAAATGAATATTACTCTTCACTCTCATTAACAGCATGTAATGGGTAAAAGTTGAAAGTAGCGGGGAACCAATTCCTCCAGTACTGAGGCCTTCAGTGTGATTGATATGTTCCGCATATTTTCATTTGAATATGAACATTGGATTGATATACTGGAATGCATGTGAACTACTCAATTAGAAAAGTAGGCGTCTGATTCAAATCCTCGTCAGTCGTGTTGACTTGGAACTTTTCACGTCTTGCAAGACACATTTCTATTTCTACATTCTCGTAAGCATTTAACATGTGTCTGCGTATTCTGTTTTCCACCCTATCGATAAGTTGGCGCATTGTGACGTATTTACTAATAAACGGAACTGTAGATTTTGGTTTTTAGCAAAGAAAGCTGCCCATCAGAACCATTCGCGAAACGATCTTTAATTATCCAGTTGGTTGTTGCGTCTATGAAATGTAAGTGCTGATTGCCGGAGTAATAACACGCAGTACGTACTTTGTGAATAACTCATCCATTTCTTTGAGTATCGTACAATATGTTTAACGCATACGTCGTGCATAAAGCCAACGTGAGTAGTTTCACCTGTGAGCTCTTAATGACCAGTAGACCATTCATCGGCAGTGTATTATATACTTAGAGTTATACAGAGATCTCAAAGGTACCGCTTATGAGTTTTATCCAGCTGGACCTTTACCGTACAAGTGATTGGACTGAAGGTTCGTTCATGTTAAATCTCTTCATCGAGCAAGATTCGAAAATTCTTTCAAGTGTGCACTAAGTAATCACATTGAACAATGTGTTGGGAATTTTATACCGGATGAGTCGAAACTGTCAGTTACATATCTGGTCACTACTGGTTGTAAGTAGTGCTAAGTCTGGTGGAATTACTGAGTTTTATCACTAGCACAATGCATATTAGGTGAACTTTACGTGCATGAAGCTGAAAGTACCCAAATCCAGGTCCTATCATATATAATTTTTATCATCAAACTGTAAATCCAGGTTCATATAATAGACTGCCCACAATATGTTTTCAGTGTCACGGCGACACAGAAATGCTTCCTGATTAACACTCAGAATGACCCAGCACTGATTAAATGCTGTGAAGAGGTTTTCGGATGAGTAACAATGGAGTAACTTTTAACATCATGTCGTGGATTTTTGTTCGCAACGGGACGATACAAATAATTGGATAATACACGTGATTATGCAAATATCAGATGGCTTACCGCTGTGAGGCTCATGATGATCTGATTGAATAAAAATTATTTCAGTAGTTTTATTGGAGAAACCGGTTTACTTGCTGAACTGCCTAACAATTTGGTTGCTTTAAACCGCATTAATGCATGCGATTTGAGTATACCTTGAAAATGCCGACCACGCATACACGTCCTTCAACGTTTTACGATTACACATCGTTTCACGTTTGCCAGTGATCGACTGTCACAAATTAATGCAGACTGCAGTTTAATGTGTGCCGTCAGGAAAGCTTCGATGATTAGTCGATAGGCGAACAGTGAACATGGGCACCAAAGTTTGTGCTGAAATCAGCGTATAAAATGAAGGAAAGCAATGAGGTATCACGAAGAAGGGTTAGCTGTCCGAAGGAAGCAAGCCTGTTAATAGGCGTAACATAATGTATCGTCTAAAGACTTCTTCAGCATGCAATTTGGAAGGTTGGGCAGACTTTATCAGGACAGGCAAACATTCCAAACTTGTTCAGGTGGGCGTTCGAATGCTTATCGTAAAACCTAACAGCCTCATCCATTGAACAATCTGTAAAACCCTCAATCGACGACGAGTGCAATGCAGAATGTGCAATATTGTTCTCGTTCAGTCCACACTCTGCGTATAAGAAAAATGTGACTAATTCAGTTGCTCGTGGATAACTGCAAACGTTTTAAATGCACACTGGTGAGCCATCGTGTTCTTTGCTGAACCCAGCCGACCTTCAATGGTCAGTCAACTGCGACAGTGATCGCCGATCACCAACATCCTATACGTATAACGATGTTTGTGAATTTTAATAAAATAAACGCTGGCAAAATCTTCTCCCTTTGAGGAATATGGGTTACAACGAACAGTTTTTGTATCATGCGCCAAGTGCCATTCTGCTGAAGACACTGCAACAAGGCGTCTATCCTCCAAGGGTATTTTCGTGAGAGAACATCGTGCATGTGTGCTCATATGGCATTTAAGACAGATGTGTGTTCGATCATCAGGTCAGAAGGTCGCTTTTACGTAAACGAACATATCACGTTACTCTTGTACACTGTTACGAAATCCCATGGCAACACCTCATACACAAATGAGTGTATTTTTTGTGATAATCCCAATAAAAGAAATGTTCCCAAACTGTTCAAATATGATTTCAAACTTCAGTGAGATGTGGTAAAATTAACAAAGATAATCAGGTGCTTCTATTTAGCAGCAACATTAAGAAATCTGGTTACACTACGACAGTGAGAAATCTTACCGTTTGAAATGGAAGGCACTGAACGATTGAATGAATTTCACAGCATTCCCATAAATCAGATGTAAGCTATTAGTGGTTATAGTTAAATTTATGTAAGATGTATTCACATCTAAACTAACAATAGAACCCACATCTAAGTGGTTAACAAGTAACGCAACAGATCAAGTCTTCTGGAAGGCTCGATTGGGTTGAAGCCATAACCTGTCATTGATTACACGCCATACAGAAGGGACACATAAACGGCGAGTCATAAAGTGAATATTCTACAAGACGGATAAGAGCACACAGCCCGATAACACTGTGTGCAACACTTGGCTTCTTTAGGAAAAACCACACTCAGCGAGAAACTTATACATCATAAATCATAACATCTAAGTTGTACATAGAGTGAACGTTATTGAAGCACCCTGAAGAAATCGCACCATCCGACAAGTTGATTTACAGTTTGCTCAGTCTTTGTAGACTAAAAACCAGTCCTCGTCACGCATTTCAACATCTCACGTTTCCAGACTGCTGCCACCCTGGTAGTGGCAAAGTTGAGTTACTAACTGTAAACTCTGCCACCTTTGAATCAATCTGAATCTCTCAGGGTGGCGCATAAATACTGATCTGTTGGTCAAGAAAAATGTATGTATCTCTCCGGTCACTTGACACTTAGTGTGACTTTGGAGAATATTTCTTGGATTACCTCTTAGAAATGGTGTATTCAGCATTTGTGTGTAATTAACTTCGTCAACTAATTTAAAGTATTAACTGTTTGACGTCAGACTATACAGTACTGTTGGGATATGTTAGTTTCTAAAGTACAGGGTGTGTACTTCGACAACCACTGAGCATACACCAATAAGTCAATATAATCCTACCTCTCATAAAGGCGCGCCGTGCTGAAAAGTTTACAAAGTGGTCATCATTCTTAATTAGGTATGAAATTAGCCAAGGTTTAGTCGGTGTAGTACGTTACGTGTAGTTTTAATTATCTACCACGATTTATTAGGACGGTTTACAACTAAATTTTTATTTTCATAAACAAGCGTCACAATATTGTTGTTCCACCAAGCAATAAGCCTACCACGTCTGCTGAATTACATTTATTGTATATACCTAAGTTGTATATAGTTATATAGTACCACGTGCTAAAGACAAACCATCGATACATCTTTACTTCAAACTATGAAGCTAACAATGTTTATTGTTAGCACATTCGTTTATCGATATAAAACCCGTGTACATTAAAGGTATATGTGCTAATTCAGAATCGTTTTGCGCCACGTACCACATAAATATCTCATTCAATCTCTGTACTGATTTGATCTGGTTTTCCGTACTTATTTCTTAACGTTGTATTGGACTGATAACAAAGTCAGGTCTACCAACTGCACTCAAGATTGTTAGATTAAACACACAGTATTTTCAGACAACGATAGACATTCATCATCCAAAAGAACACTCTGACTAATACGAGCAAAACATGGATATATTTGAAACACAAACGCAGTAATTTACCGACTGTGTATAATTCTGATATAAGTGAACAAACGGTTTAAATTAACGCGTTGTCAAAACATTTATGGAAATTTTGTGCCAGGGATGAGTTTGTCTGAGTTTTACGGTATGACACTTAACAACATGTAGCGATTATAAAATTGACGTTTGCCTTTTCTGTCCAAAAGTAGACAGATCGAAAATCAGAGTAAGTTTCTTCTCTTTGTGTAAAATTAAACTTTAATTGCACGTTAAATATACGTGATGTGTTCAATTGCCATAAGATAAATACTCATAAATATCGATTCAGATGAAGTGATTTAGCCATTTCAGTAAGTTCTTTTGTTCATTTAAAGCTGCCGAATAGACGTATCAACTAATGTACACAACGGATACCGTTTGCCTGTCAGAAATTAAGAAGCAGCAATAATCAACGAACATGTATCCTTGTAAAATTAACTATATGGTTTCAGTTCGGATGAGAAGATAAGATTAATGTCACATGGCCTGGAGTTAGCAGTACGCTTAATGTGCGTACTATTCCGGGGACATGGCAATCTGGGACATAATAACAGTTGAATTGGATATTTTGGTGGCGGTCAAAATGAAATCAAGTTGCCTGGTGATCAAGTGTTTACCTCACAAGTACATACAACAGCGTTGTATACTTGACCGTGTGTGAAAATACTCCATAAATATGATCTAACAAAAATAAACACGGCTTCTACCAATTATTTTCAAAACGGGACGGTCTACGTACATGTTTGCTTCTGCTGATTACCAGCAGCAATCCTGTGCTAATAGAAAACTATTTCATTAACAAACCGGGTTAAATTGGTAAAACCTGCCACACTTAGTTGTTCGCTCACGTCGGCCGAATTATTTTATTCATATCGTCTAAAGTTAGACTGCCTTAGTAGAAACAGCCGCCAGTGGTCCGTGAAACATATGCTTAGCGTCAAAAAGATAATACATAATAAGGACAAATAGGTCTAGATAACAAACGTCTAATTGTTTGTCTATCGTCCACATGGCTTACCTGCAATTTCATCTGTTTTGATGGAAAATGAATAATGTGATAATTACTCGCCATTTTCCTTCTAAAACCACTGCTACTCATGCATTATTTAAAAACAACAGTCAACTCCATTAAGCCAGCATACAACGCGGCCGAACTCGTAGTCGTTGAACGAACTAAGCTACCGTTACCTTCAGTAAAGGGAGAGCAACCTATTGACGCCAATTCACAATGTATTCATCAATTTGTGTATAACTGCGGCGAAAGTTACATCGGCAGAACCGATAGGTGCTTGAACTTTAGGATGAAGGAACATCTGCCGAAATGGGTTCAGGATGTGACTGTACAGTCCACTCCCTTCTTCCCGGGACCACGCAAACATCCCGCCTCGTCTGTCGCCAGACACATGGTGGTCACCGGTCACCGGATTAATCTTGAATCAACATATAGGATTATAATGCGTCATGTTAGTCCGCGTTTCCTGCGTTTCGCTGAGGCGGTGGCAATTAGTCATCTCAAGCCAACGTTGTGTGGACAAGAACAATTATATGTAAGCCTTAGACTCCCATGGACCTAATAGTTTTGCGTTGTTGTTCTCCACCTAATTTGCTATTTTGTCTTCATTCCGCAGCCTAATAATGTCATATGTATGTTCCTGGTTATTGTTATTTGGTACTGAAGAGGCAATACGAAATGCTGCCATCTACCTCTATCCGTCTTCTTACTGCTTTGTTCAAATCAACTTTCTATTGCATCTTCAAATGGCTACTTTAACCACATATTAAAAGTTATATAAACAGTTTAAAACACAGCACTTTCAAACTTTCAACGTACGTGATGCATCTGCAATGAGTTTTGTGAAAGGAATTAGTGAACTGATGATTACTGCAGAATTTGTTTCTTCCTAAACGCGTTTTAAACCTCACGCTGACCTTTGTGAAAACATGTCGATCGTATTTAGTAGCTAAAATGACCGGTTCTATAGTAGCGCACGCAGTACCTAACGCTTAGGCTAATTGCACGCTCCAAGCCTAAACATAAGTAGAGATAATCAGTAGAGGTAAACACCACAAACTCGATGGTTGTAAAGAGTGCTGAAGAAAACGGTTGATTACACATCTTAACATATACAACTAGGTAAAATAATGTCAACTGAAATAAACTCAGCCAGGAAGTTTCAGTTAATTCGCGTTAGAAGTTTCTTCCAACTTTTACTATACAGACAAACTATTTCTGCTCACGCATTAAAGAACGTTTTGAACAGGCAGGGTTAAACTGTTGTCCAAAGTCTGCACCAAAAATGTCATTGAATGTGAACCAAGCATCAGTTTAATAAATAGCAGTATATATTTCTGATCAAAAGTCCTCTGATTTTTCTCAAAGTTTCGTCCTACTCAATTATGGGACAGTCTGGTTCAATGATAGATTTATGTTACCCACGTCTTCACCTTAAATGCTGACAAACCGTAGAACATTGTTTGGTTTGAGTTATGTTGCCAAAAAACAAGTATGGTCGAGTACTTTGAACTGTAACTGATTCCTGAACAACTGCTTTATCGCATGCATGCGTAGATGATGGTCAACTTTTTGACTACTATTTTAAGGTGCATTCTACTCAGAACGCCAGTGGATAGAACCTTTCTGTACCAATAATCGGTTGTCGGGTTGCTGAAACCTGTGCGTGATATTATTGCAAATATTTCGTGGCTGCGCGGGACCGTGCCATGGTTGCACTCATAAAGAGCTTCCGTCGGTAAGAATGACAGATCACATCAACTAAGTAAGCAGATAAGCAGAGTTGACGTGAGAGGACGGGGGAAGGAAAAGTGTCATTCAAATTAAGTGAAAGCAATGGCCAGTATTGTCAAAATGTTGCTGGAAGATATCGACACTGAAGGTACGGATGGCTTTTTCATGTATCATGTCCTCATTGCTAGAGATAGCGCTAACTAGCGAGCCACATATAGTCCGAAAGCTTTAACCCATTTTCAGATTTTTCAACAGATTGCAATTTATGCACATTTATCACCAACTACAGCATTGCCTTATCAGGCGTCAGAAGGTCTCTCTAGCGGAACTAAACTGTGAAGACTAGAACGGAACATTTCATCTGTATTGGTTAGATACTACCTGCTACCGTGTGTGGCATTGATGTTTGCGCGTTGTTTCAGTAAACTTGTTGTATCCTATGGACATTGAGGTAGCTTGTTGTGGAATCATTCAAGGTATTGCGGTCATTCTGATTCGGAGTTAGTTTTAATGGAGATGGCACGTACGGTGGTGTGTAGAACAACAACAAGACTACAACTAACACACAGTTGTCATAACTTTTAGAGATAAGACTGTGAAAATTCTTGAAAATTCCCGAATGAAGTATTTTGTTAGTTAAGAAAATTTCAGTTGTTTCAGAAACACATAAGAAATGAGCTTACCATGTATCACTTTGGAATAAAAGAGAAAAAAAGATAAAAAATAAGTAATGGTGAGTTAGAATCAGAACGGTATGACTATTCTTTTTTAAACGTTAGTGTGAACAATATGATTAACGTGGCCACATAACACACACTGTCAGAAAGCCATCAGGTCCAACGAAACAGACGGTGCTTGCAAAATAAGAGGTCAGTATGTGAACGTTTCTCTCTAACTTCTGCCTACAAAAGATACTCAAAAATCAAGGATTTAATGATTTAATCTGAGCTTATCTTGCCTTTGAGCAGACACTTGTGTACTACCACAATGTAAAACCAAGTGCGTTCTCATTGATAACTGCTACGAATGTCGCTACAACTAAACCACTTTATGAGTCTGGAACTATTTTTGTGTGCAGGCATATGTATCCCCGCAAACATTACCTACGTCAGGTGACCAAACGAACTTCTCAGGAATGGTAAAAACATTTGTGTCGCGTCAGAAATTAATTGTATTACAATATTTTTATCTTTTTCGGAAATGCACTTCAAAAGCGAGAGAAGGTATTAAGCTATCAGACTCTGTGATACTTCAGTAATTATCGTTTACGACCTTCTTTAAACAACCTCAACGAGTGCTATATGTACCAACTTTGGCAGTGATATGTTTTCATTAGTTTTAAGACTACTTGCGGTGATCACTCGATTTTAATTTTTAGACACATAGTAAGGTGTGGACTGTCATAGTGATCAATCTGACCAATGAAGGGATATGCTCTGTAGACCATCAGTCATAGTTGACTGCTGTGCAAAAGAAACGAATATCTATGATGTTAGTGAAGTGATTAAGGATGATTAGGGTGTTCTGGTGGATTAATTGAGAACAAAAAGCATTAGTAAGGCGATAGTGATACGTTCTTGCGATGCCAGCTTAACGGAACTCTTATAACCAGACAGTCAAAACACATTTTATCTATCTAGTCTTGGTAAAAGTTGGCAGAAGGCATTGTAATCTTGTCTTTCATTTTACATTTGAAACTTAATTCTGAATGTTTGTGAAAAACGCATTGTATGAGGACAGCATCACTGGAACAAGTTACAGATTGTGAGAAAAATTCGTTTATATAAAGTTGTACATCGATTACAATGTTGTAAAACGTCTCACATTAGAGATCAATACAGTTTATCAAACCACGTTTCAGACGGTGAACCTCCATGAGCACCTCAAGAACCAAACATCCGAAGTGCATTAAATTCAGTGATTAATATACAAATATTTAGAACGCTTTATACAGGAGTCGGAAAGTCAGATTTCCAAAATGAAATATATCGTCTGTATATTCAGTGTCTATTATCAGAAAAGAGCAGTGTCCACAGTTGTTAGAAAACTCTTATTACTGTTCAGAGTAGCTATCTCTTAAGCATATTCGACGTTCATTAAGTCAATAGAAATCGCAGATCTTAATGTTTAGGTCAGTCGTCATATATAGTCGACTGGAGCAGCTTGTGTTTACAAAAACAAACGTTGGTTGTACTAATTCAGTTCCGAACATAACAACCTTTCCCGATATATGGACGAATCGTCTATCTCTACTGAACAATAGATAAACCGATTCAAATTATTGTCAAGTTTGTACTGATGAGACTGTAAGAAACAACTCTATCTACATATATTCGTCTTCTATTTATCTAAAAGTTTGTTCACAATACTTCAGACTGCAAGAAATTGCATGTAAAATGGAAAAACAGTAACGTAAGCGTAAATGTAGAGATCCCATCTTATTCAAATAACGCCTAGAAATCGCAAGTCAGTTCACAACAACTCAAACTTACAGTCATATTGTCCTGCAGAAACGACGCTGAGCACCACGGATAAACACACTAAACAAGCCTTGAACAGCATTTTTCAACAATGTAGATTCTTTGCAACAACTTGTTCTTTAGGTTAAACACCAGCCTATTTATAGTGGTTACTCTTTCACAGTGTGCTACACAGCACATGAGGATTCAACCAATTAAAATGAGATGAGCGTATGATTCGATCAGATTCAACCAACTGTAGTAGCAGTTGTTTTCATTGGATAAACCGTGAGTTGTGTTGTGGATGGAGACTGTTACCTATGAGTAACTTCGTGATATGAGGAATTGATGTTATCTGGAGACAGATTCAAGCATCCATACCCAGTTTTTCACCTTTCGTTTTGTATACAGACAAAAAGTATTATTGGCTTAGGCTTGTACACAATGGTGCTCATAAACTTTCTTGATGTTACAGTTACACGAAGTAAAGTCAACCTATTATCACCAATTAAGAGAACATTCTGATCAATACATCTTGAAACGATCAATATGGCTGTATTTCTGCGTAATCGTATGGTCAGTATTGATCACCAAGCAACACTCACCCTTAGCTGGGAGAAGGTGTTCACAAAACGGTTGTAACTTTGTATGACCAACACTAATGACATTCATCCCAGCCTGTTAGCAACATTTTTCATGTTAGTAGACGCCGTTTATGTAAATTTGTCTCATGAGTGCAAAATGCAACTAGAATAGGAGAAGTTATAAAAGGTTGTTGAATTTTAACAAGAAAGCTTCATATTAAAGAATGAATGGTATCAGTTGCAAGACGGAATAATCACCCCAGTCAACGCTGATGACAGCTGATAGGGAAAGGATTAGAGATTAAAGATGTTGCCCGTTTGATGACGTTCACAGCCGTTTGATGCCGATCAAGAATGTCGTGTGTGAAATTCTTAGGAAACAAGTCTTCATGAATCTACCTTTCAAAGACGACCATAGTATAGGTGAGGCAATCAAAATTTGCCATCTGAATTGGGAAGTACATCATCTACGGTGGAATTGCGGTTGTTGCTTTAAGCTAGACGTTTTGCTCAGCTTGTCTATAACTGTAATCTACTGAATCGTTTTGTCTACCACGCGGTTTTTTATTTCAGTTGCAGCTCTTGTGAAGTCTGTACTGGCTTCGCAGGTTGATACCTATGATAAAGATTGGCTGAACGTATGCCCAAAATAATTGATGGCACTATTGTAAAAGGGCATGACAAAGAAATTGAACAGAAATTATAAGAACGCGTCACCCTTCATTTCAGACCACCCGTTCGCGTAATACTTCGTAAACACAACCCAAAACTTCTAGCGTTTCTAGAGACGGTGTCATTCAAAACGCGTCGCACTAACTGTTCAGTAGAGCAGTTTGTCTGCCTTGGGACTGATAGGCATACTTTTTCATAGTAAAGTTTAATTTGCTAATCTCTTATATTGTTGCTATTCGCATTTCTTATGTATTCCAGTGTTTCGCTTCCTCAATTCAACGGAGTGAATGGTTTGTTAACATGTTGCGATATAAATCCTCTTTCCTTAACAGTGAAAAACGTCGAGGAGACTTGGAGTTTGAGTTTAAATTTATTGTAACTAGTCTGCTCATCACAAACCTGGCTGTCAACTATTTGTATTCTCACTTCAATGAATTGATTCATGTAAATTGAACGCAGTCGCAAAGCTGAACACGGTCTCACCTGTAAGTGGTCAATCTAGTTTATGGATGTACACAACACGAGCAACTACACAAACTAGCAAGCCTGTAACAATAAATGAAAAAAATTGTGAAGCATGGACTGGAAATGAGAAGGATGGTATAGGAAAACAAAGCAGTGTTTGACTTGAGCCCCAAGACAAGTCCTGATGTGAATGCGAATGATTTCTTCCCTGATCCATGACAAACAGCACCCTCGAGTGTTCAGTGCAATTCAGGTTTCAGCCAGGATGTCTGCAGTGCCCGACTGATGGAATCATCAACGATAATATTTTCGAAAACCAAATTACAAACATACATCGACCAACTTAACCCATCATTTTCAAGTGCTGAATGACTTGACAACAGGTGAGTTAGTATTGTTGTGGTCTGGTCAAGACAGTGAATATTTTGAGGTAAAGTTATGCTACCCAGTTGTTGTTTGGGCCTTTTTGTACCGAAGGCACGCAGCCGATCTTTTTCTGTGATGATGAGATGTCTCATTGCACCCCACTAATTCTTTGGGGCACAGCCGACCACCTAAAGTCTGAAGAGGAACTCTTGAAGAATGTTCTGCGTGCGGATGGATATCCGGTCAAATTTACTGAAGTTCATTGCAAGGAAAGAGTGGCTACCCCCAACCAAAATCAACACCGAAGAAGCAGGTTTCCATTACCCTTCCTTACACAGGTGACCACAATATTACCGATGTAAGTCGAAAGTTGAAGTCAGCCATTAATCACAAATATCCCGCAGCGAAATTGCGTTTGTTGCTTTCCACCCGCAAAGTGAATCTCCACTGCCCCGATCGTTCAAACTCGGAAGGCTGTGCCTCTCATGTTATCTACCAGTTCACTTGTAGTTGCGGTGACTCATATATTGGCAGAACAGACCGAAACTTACGACGAAGGAAGGTGGAGCACACACCCAAGTGGCTGGTACAAACAATGACTCAACGCGGGTCAGTATACCAACACCCGAACAGAAATCTGGCGTCTGCGGTCGCGAAACACCTAATCGCAACGAGTCCAGTTGTTGACCCCGTCACTTCATCCATAGTTCTATGACGCAACCGCAACCCTAGACCGTTGGCGTTCTCCGAGTCCCTGTTGATCAAGCGTCACGCACCAGTCCTCTGTTGACAAAAATGCTGAAGCAATCAACTCCGCTACCGTGGCAGTGAACCCTGATTGCATCCATGTGATGTTCGTTCATTTCATCGTTTTGTCGCTACGCCCTAAACCAATATGGCCGAATGTTTTATACAATCGACTCATGAGAACAAACAAAGTGCCTTCATCTCGCAATGTGTGTCTACTTGTGTCTACTTGAACTAGGTAAAAGGAACTCAATGTTTCAAACCCTGTTAACACCCCTGTAAAAGATGGACTAAATTCAGCCTCACAGGACTAGGCTTAATCCAGTGATAGGTCAATGTTTTCGGTATCATGAATGATCCAAAAATACCAACTGCTGTCCTACCTATAGTTACACAATCTCTGATGTCATCAGACATTCCATGAGCTTCGTTGCATCTCACGAATCATAGGAATTTTTCTACTACCCATGCAACGAAGTAGCTGGCCAGATGACTTGTGTTTCGTAGTATACCATTCAGTGTCAACATCGTACTTACCTAATCTGACAGGATTGCCGGTAAGCCTAGCAGCTTGTCCCGCTTAAGCCTGGTTGCCTATCGCCTTTCAATCAAACAGTATGATAAATCATCCGGAAGTTTTTTCGTCTATTCGGTCTTGGTACAGCACTGTTTGATAATGAGTGGAAGCTTTTCAAAATTGTCGCAATTGCCCGTCGACAGATATCGAGGAGTTTGAGTGATTAACCTAAAGTCTAGAAATTTATAACTGGGTGAATAGTAGTAGTAAATGACTGGCGCGTTAGTGGTGAATGTGTGTTGGTTCGTTACGATATCTACGAATGAAGGAGCTTAACTCATTCTGCTACCTTGACCTAGTGGTCAGGCGTGCGTGCTACATCGAGTCAGAGGGTTGTGCTGAACAGATCTTCGGTTTTCCATGTACAACCACGTCAAACAGGCCAATACGGACCAGGCAGAAGTGAAACAGTTACACACAGTTTTGTGTGTCACAGTGCCGGTCGCGTAAGAGTGATCCCATAACAAGTTGGCATAAATATCGTGGCAGCTACGGTGCTGTTGTATTCCGAATATTGAAGAATAGGGTTAGAAAATTTGCCCCAAAACAAAGGGGCGCTCCTGTCGTTTAGTGGTTGACAGTAAAATCCAGCATATTATCCACTATCGTTATGACATGTTCAATGTCACTTAAGACCCTGATTTAGAATTCGTTGAATCCACTGCGTACGACAGTGGTCACAACCAGAAATCAGTGTCCTAGTTAGTGCGGCCTCAATCTAGGCGGACAGAATGCGCCACTGAAAAACACAGCCATATTAACTGACTGTGGATGAAGAAGGGTTTACTCCAAGTACTCCAAGTCATGTCACTGTTTGCCATCAACCCAGTATTTTGGCCAACACGTTCCATGATAGATAACAACTGGCTGCTCACACACGTCTGTGTAAGCTGGACTGAGAACCCGTATGCATCAGTGAGAGAATTTGGAAATACTAGAGCTATGATATTTCTCTAACAGACTGTGCCACAACCAGAGCTTTTCAACCAACGATAAATAATAACACACTGTATTTGGAAGCGAAACATTCACAAACCACTAAAAGACTGATTGCAACCTAACAACTTTTTTATAGGATCTGATGCACGTCATGCTGTGTTTCTAGATGTATCGCACCATTTGTGTACTCTGAAGCGACGTATCACAGCCAAACTTTGCAAGCAATAAACGCCGCTTGGCAAACCTCAGTCTTGTGGCCTCGTTCCTGAATCGTGTCGTTTCACTTCCTGTCGACGTGTCCTTTTCCAGTACATTAAACAAGGTGAGAGCAACTTGTTGCGTTATCAAGATCAGGGTGGATAGCACGTTTAGATCTGTCGTCCAGACTGAGGAAACTGTTCCATGGAAACCTGCATTGTCTGAAAAAATATCATGCGTAAACTGAACCGGACTATCGTGCTGGTACCAGAATACTTTGGCTGGCCGCAACCAAAGCATTGTTTTGAGGAACAAACAGACGTTACTGGGACAATTTTTATATTTACAGTTAAACCCTACGCAACATGAAGAGATTACTGTAAGCTATAGCCCAGTACTGCTTACATCCTCTTAATGTACAATTGTCGGAGCAGTTTTCAAACACCTTCAGATAAATACTTCGTCCCCATGCTCAACGGTTGTTTATTTACTGTGTCAAGGTAACGCAAGCTTGTAAGTAATGAGTTAATGCATCGTGCGCCAAAATATTCAAACTATAATATCTCACTACACATGAACTAAATTGGTAATTCAATGAGACAGTAATCTACGACGTATAGAAATCTACCAGTTGCCACTACAGACGTGCTGTTCTACTGGCATATCAACATTACTGTCACACAAGAGTGGAGGGAAAAAATATTGGCATGTAAAACCTAAATTCATAACAGGTGCTCGAAATCGCTACCGTAGTTTTGCTTATACAAAAGCATTCTCCTTAAGCACGATGACAACACACGTTGCAAACTGACCGCAAATATTTATTGAATTTCGGGGTTATGGTCACTTTCGGTTCATTGAGTGTTCACGGTCGTTCTCTGTGAAGTCTGCTTTTGAGGTAGCCCCAAAGAAAAAAATCGATGGAGTTATATCTGATGTCCTTGAAGGCCACTGCCTTGGTCCCCTGAGCTGAACAACTGCGGCTCGGATGTTTCATCTAAATATTAGCGTACACAAAGTGTACACATAGCATGCTGTGATATATCGTTTAAATCATACGTATTCGAATAATCCTAGTTGCTCCGGCGGCGATATAACAGTGTGCTGCAGCGCCTGCAGGCATGCCCTACTTTTCAAATGGTAAAGACAATAGAGGTTTCGCCCGTGACGATTTTACCAAAAAAGAAAATCGCAATAATCCCTCTTACAACACACCCCACCGAAACCACTAGCTTTGGACTCTATTGACGTCGAATTGTGGGGAACTGGCAGGTTTGATGTGACAGAATTAAGGCTTCTACACAAATCCAATCAGATATAATATGGCTTTGTCACTAACTACCCTCAAACAGGTATCTTCTCCTGATATCAGACGCAAATATTACGAGCAAATTGCTCCACGTTTGTCCGCATCCTACAACCGAAGCAAACATAATCGGTCCTCCCGGTATGGTTGATACTTGTATAAGTTCAATACCTTGTGTACAGCGAATTTTGCAGTGTTACACACTTGAGCGAGCCGACGGCACTTTTCGGCGGATAACTTTTTAAACGTTACAAAACATCACTAGCAGAGAAATCGTCTGCTGATGTGCGCCATCGACCACTTTTTTGCAAGATATTAACATGGCCTGTTGCAACAAACTTTTGAAGCACTCTGCAAGCTGTTATTAGATCGTGTGCTCAAGTGTCTTTTGCATTGAACTCCCAAGTGACCTGCACCACATATTTACCAGACATTGCTTTAATAATAACCAGTTCGATATGTTGTTCAGGTGTCAAGCTATCGGCAAATCGTCAACTTACTTGCTTTCCAGGAGTTTGATCTAGTTACAGTTAAATGATTCGGTCAGATCAAGTTTTGCGTGGCCGTTATCTTTTCCCCAGTCTAGCGTTGCCTCTCAAACACTGAAACACGTACATAGACGTGTGTGAGTGGCCTAGTGTTATCGATCATGTACCATGGTGTCCAAAATACTGGGTTTATGGCAACAAGCGACTTGACTTAGAATACACGTACACTCTCCTCCAGCGGTGCAAGCAGTTTTACTGTTGGAAACGGGAAATGAATCGGACGGAGACGCTGTTACAGCTTTATTAATGTTAACTCAAAACGGTTGGTTGTTTTGAACGGTAATCTTGAAATCACTCGAGAAGTCAAATAGCCCGAACGATTCAGCAGGTATAATTACGTAAAAACCTGATCTTTTCGGGATCCATGGATGTACATATCTATTGGACTGTCGTACATGCATTTATCAAGTACCAAAATGATTCCCGACGGAATATCTCAACAAGGAGCCCACATTCGCCCACCTAATTTGATTGTTGAGCTACTTCAGCGCATCTGACTTTCCAGTTACGTATAAGACAGTATATATGAACATTATTTGTAGCATTCTGTAAGCAAGACGGTACTCAGTGCATCTGAGCTGCGTTGTACGACGTCCAGCTCGATTTATCAGGTTGATCTTCTATAAGCACATTCAAGTGTGTCTTACTGGAGGCAGAGAATAGTAGATAACGCAAGCTATTACCTAGGCATTCAGGGTACTCCATTGCTCTACATCCTATCTGAAAGCACTATAAATGAAACTTCTAACCAAGACGATGTTTGATCGAAAGTTACGGATGCTGATACATGCCACACGGACAGCACACAGTACAATCGCTTAACAATGCCTCAACAGAACGGTAATGCAACGGAAAACAGAACACGAACAGGAGCATCAGGTGCAAGCTAACTGAATTATTTTTGTAAGTTCAACCATTCTAAGTTTCAGCAATTAACCAGTGACACTGTATCGGAGTATTTCAATAATTACAGGCTGATCCACCAATCAAGAAACGTCACATCAATCAGCCCCCTCCAAGGTAAGGTGACGGAGATTCTATCGTTCAGCAGACAATGGAAAACTTGAAACCATTCTTGGATAAATCTTATTTTCAACCGGTTATCAACCGTTCAGATATGCATCTTCAACTTGCCAAAACACTAAGGATACTGCACTGTGTAGGCAGATCAGTCGGGGGGTGGATCTGTTCAGGCCGATACAGGTGAAGAGGGGACTGAATCCGTACTAGTGGTTTGTTTTTATTTAGGAAAACTTATTGGAGATAGCAATTTTTCATTGTGTAATATCTCTTAATCTTGAAGCCATTGGACGCACAGTAACAACTCTGGCTCAGCTCTAACGGTTAATCAGCAGAGCATCTATATTCACCGGAGCTTACTTTATCTCGCTCGTACATATTGTGGTTAATTCGGTGTGGTTCAACCTACGGTAAATTAACGTTGAGTAAAATTTGGTTGCGATTTCACGGATTCATTTGAATGATTAGCTGTGTTTTCTGTGTTATCTGGCCGATAATACAAGCAGTAGGTTCAGCACGTTTTCGAATAAATCCATATTGGTTAATTTGTCTTATTCAACTGTTTACCAAGTCTCGAATTTTGTCTTCCTGACTGCGAGGAATTCAGAGCCGATTCCATAAAACATCACCCACAAAGGAAGTCAAAGATAAAATTGTTTTTACAGCCTCACCTCCTGTTGTCAAGGCTAGCTGACAAACTGAGATCATAGTCACTTTGCATAGGACTCAATAAGTCAAGATATGTGTAACACGAGTGAGCGAACCGTCTGCTTTATATAACAAAGTTGGAGAGTTGAAGTCACTTTTTGCGGCCTACAAAATGTATCCAGTACGTGAAAACAGTATAGAATATACGATAAACCGGGGCCAGCTGGCCGACAAACAGTTAGAAGCAACAGCCTAGGAAATACAGTCATTTAATTACACTTTTTTGATGCAAAACGTATCATGTAACAGTTGGTCTAATTAGGAGTCTCCAGCATATATGCGAAACAGTGATAACGATCACCGAAACATCAGGTTACATTAGCCACAAAACTACAAGCGAATATATGGGAAACTCATGCGAACAGCGATTTGAGCAGAAAACCGAAACAGTGATCAAAAACGTTGAACACTCACTGAGAATCTAAGAGTAGGTAAGAAAGCTGATATGTCGCTGAGGAAAAGGTGGGTGCGGAATTGATGGGCTGCTTAAATCATTCGCACAAATGCACGGGTCAACAGCAGCAGAAATAGCAAAGTTTATTGGAGAGCTGTATTGTGACGAAAAGAATGGCAGTCAAACAACCCATCAAAAAGAATACAGAAAAAAGTGCATGAACCAGGCCTGTAACTGAAAAAGCTCGTAGCTTTGACATTGTCAGTAATGATAGATATGGTTGACAAACATTATCAATAAATCGCAGAGGGACGCGGTTCGGTGTGACAAATCACCGGCTGCTGAGACAAGTTTACCAACAAGTGTGCAGATAGATGAACAGTGAAGATGATAAACTTCGTCAACACAAGACGGGCCACATAAACACAACATTGTTAAGCCAAATATGATGGAATAATTCATACCCAGAACAAGTAGAGTTATCAGAAGAAACACGTGTATATGAGTCAATGCAAACATTCATGAATGGTAAATCTATCGAACATATACGGTATATTTTATCATCTATTCACCTCGTGAAATACGACATGAAGAACATGGTTGAGATAATCTGGCACAAAATGAAAGCGTGTTGAATAGTGCCAGAATGCTTCCCTTTAGACTTGTCTTTGCACTTTGTCTCATATGCAAATCTTGATTCTGTCCGCAACCTGAAGTAAACCTGATGCACACTCACACAGTTAGCTTGAACTTGTGGTCTCATTTGTACACACACTCTAATTTGCTTGAAGTCAATGGTTTGAACATTACAGCCACATGCACTCAAATTACTTCCTCTAAGCAACCACAAAAACAACTGGACACAGTTAGACAATCAGCCTGTTCATCTGCACAGCCTTACAGTTACCGACATGGGGGAGTTGAATATCACCGTATGTTCTATGTTTGGTCGACTTGAGCACATTAAACTTGTTCATGTTCTGACCTTATCTTCACGAAGGGCGTGGCATGGTCTGTCAACTGATTAGCTCAATCCGGCCACGCACACCATCAGTACGGAAGACTTAATATGTGCGTACTACAGATCATAGCAAAACGACTCAGTTACTTTCAATACTGCCTCTATATAGAAAACAATCGCAATATATTCAATTTCTATATTGAACAATCTACTTAGGACTTGAATTTGCACATCGCATATTTTTGAAAATTGACTTTTGGTCTCTGCAAATATTTGTATTCAGGAATGAAAGTCTAATTAACCCCTTCTCCTCCACTCTCGTTCAAGGGTTCAGCTCACCGACTGCTCTTAGATTACAAAAATTCAAGTATGATGGACTTGTGTTTCTTGTTTCCATCTAACATTGGTGTAACCGCTCGAAAATACCCAGTGAGTTCATGAGAACGACAAAGTAGGAAATCGATCAATGATGGCGAGGTTCCGAATGTTGACCGTTGCCGAGGTAATTAGGAGCCGACTCCACAACCCTTTCCTCTGTGCTCAGAGGAAGTCCGTGCGGACACTCAATCTACCCTGGCTCACAATCAATCAAGCTCATGAACTGGAACAGTGATTGCGTAACTGATAACGCACACGCTGTCCATAACCTCTATTGACTGTTTCTCCGACTCACCCCAGTTACTGTTTTCGTATTTATTGTGTTGTAATTAACCTGATGACCAAACACAGAAAACAAGTCTTGTTCGTTACTTTGCCGTTCTTATTGATGTTATCTGCCTTTTTTCATTTTAGCTGAATTCAAGCATAATCAGTATTTGTAAAACCCTCTTTGTTGATTATCTTAGCAGACAGTTTGTTCTAACTCGTCAAAGTAAGTAAAGAAGCTTCATCTAACTAGAATAGATAATTTGCCTGCTTTACTGCAGCTTTACACTGTATGCTACTTAATCAGTCATTTTCAGAAGTTGAGAACTCCCCTGGAGAAGCACGTGTTTCATGGTTCACCGGCAACTCCTTGCAGAAAACTTTGCAACCTCTGATTTGCAGGGCAGGTCAACTGAACACTACTAGCTGGAATTTTGAGGACTTTCGAATTGTTCCCTGTAATCCAGATTTTTCGTCCACGTCCTACTGCGTATTACTCTACATAAAGGTATTCCGCGATCTTTGAGAACTTGGGAGCTAACAGTCGTGAACACACTGTTCGCGTGGGATTGTATTTAGAACCTGAGATTTCCACATTCACAATGAATGAGATATCAGATGCGACCCAACTGTGAAAAGTCAGGGCTTTGGCTGGATTCGAACCAGCAACAGAAACACCTTGTCTCTACGCGGCAAGTGCTCTACCAGCTGAGCCACGAATCCAGCCGAAACCCTGACTTTTTACAGTTGGGTCTCATCTAAAATCATTAATCTGCCAAACTATTCATTAGTAATGAGATATCAGTCATTATGACTTCCCGAGCCTCGATTTTTCTGGTACATGTTGTCGCACTACAAACCTTCCGCACTGTGGCCTACAATAATTACTCTAACTTTGGTCTCTTGTTGCCGGTCGCACTTTTCAGATGGAATCAGACGTCATTCTTTTATCGACTTTCGAGCAAACGTTCTCCGTCACTTATTTAAAGTCGACTGGATAGAGGCAACGAATAACCTTTTGAACTAGTGTGCCGCACTGACTGAGGTTCACTAAAATCTCGTGTTTGACAGAAAACTCATAAGTTCAGGAATCTGATGAATGATCGCTGTTGTGTAAGACAAATTGTTGAACGGTAAGTAATGCCAAGTGAAGACTATTCAATGCGCATGACTCTCATTTACGGTATGGTTTGCGATATGCTGTGATGTACGTAGAAACATTGTTAAAACTTCGTAGAGTTGTTATTTTCTACTGCACATTTGATCAACATCTAAACACACGAATCTCTCTAACTTGACAGGAACACAGATCACATTTAACCATATTGGTTATCACAAAAATAGCAAGGTAACAATTATTCTTGGCGCACATGGCACTTCAACTGTTTTATTACATCGATCAGTTGAGTAGAATAATATCCAATTAAAAGCAACATAAATTATCTCTCCTTAACAATTCTGTGCTTGAGCTTCTAGGGGAATACACCAATACTTCGTATGTTGTAACTTTGATAGCCCACCCTTAACTGGTTTTTAATTAAATCCACAGGGTGTGTTAACAGATAGTGGTCCACACTGTAGAGATTTTCTTTGAAATATACAATCAAATAATTTCGCGTTCAACAGAAAGATTACAACTGTGCCATGAATATGGAAGAATTTGATTAGTGTTGTTAGAAGTAAAGTATAATTTACCAGGTCAAAACTTCCAAGGAGGAGCTTTCAACCACTATGCGTGATGTGTCTCATTTTAATCCAACAGAACGTTTCTATCGTGGAAACAAGAGTGACTGCGTCACATCGAACATTATTGAACTGAACCAATAAGAACAGCGTGCCAAGTAATGAATTATGGTAAAATGCTTCAGAGATGGTAAAAAGGAGTTGCAGAAGCACTTCTGCCGAACGTCAGTAATCAGAAATTTCGCTGGTGCACCCTTGGGTATGTGGCAAGAAACCAATGCACTAAATGTCAGTTTGTATAATGCGGACACAGCAGTAATAGTCCGCCTTCCGAACTTGTTCGATTCCTATAAAAGACGTTACACATAGATACGGTTTGAATGAACATTCGACAGATAATGCGTTAAATTTCAAGTGATGTTGAATTTGAATGCAAAACAGTGATAACGGACGGATTGAAGGTTATGGTACGATCTATAGTACACACATAGTAAGTCTTTTGTATTGATGGTGTGCGTGGCCGGATTGAGCTAATCAGTTGACAGACCATGCCACGCCCTTCGTGAAGATAAGGTCAGAACATGAACAAGTTTAATGTGCTCAAGTCGACCAAACATAGAACATACGGTGATATTCAACTCCCCCATGTCGGTAACTGTAAGGCTGTGCAGATGAACAGGCTGATTGTCTAACTGTGTCCAGTTGTTT
>LUCH01003584.1:45162-71676 GCA_013368495.1 Paragonimus heterotremus | reverse complement strand
AGTGTGACAGATGTGTTTAGACTGCTTCCATAGGGTCATTCCCAAAGGTGACATTCGCTCCTATTAGCCGACGAGACTATGGTCTTGGTGATTGCGTGTGATTGTGAGGGAAATTTGCCAGTTACGTGCATAATTTCCATGGTATAGAAATTTCCCGGATATTTGTATCGCTTATGTGATCTTATAACTACGTTATTGCGGTTAGTTTCCATAGCGTGGTTTGTATATTGCACTATGCTAAAAACTGTGGTTATTACCTATCATTTGTTTTGACTCGTTTACAACCATGAAGTAAATTCTCGTGCTAGTTTGGAGTTACTTTACAGATCAACCGGTAGGGCATATCAAATCCAGAACTGTGTTTTGTTTGAGCTTATCTTATTGGTTCCCATCTAACTGCTATGTAACGTGATTACAAAGTAAACAATGAGCGACAGTTCGCCCGTATATTGATTAATGCATTATCTGCTCAGGTGTCTACTGGAACATGCATTCATGCGTTTGTTAGGCAGTTGAGTTTATACCAAGTGCCATCGTTTGTGTGAGAGCCTAAACTCCTAATTCATAGATGTCTTTTTAATGGGCAATAGTTGCACTTTCTCATCTTTACTATAAATGATTGCATTTTATAGATTAGATTAAAAGCGCGATAGCGGATGAAGTGTTTGTTTCGCGAATTTGATTTTTTAGCGAATTAGCTGTTATTGATGTCTAACACGTTATTATTCATGTTACGCCAGGTTGATGTCAAACAGATTTCTGACGCAAATCTTGCCTTAGATGCTACCTTGTCCTCAGTACACCGTTAATTCGTTTGATTTTGATGGCTCTCCGAGTGTTCCCTAAAGGTACGTATTTGTTTATTTCAGGGCTTTCTTTCAATATCTCGTTAGGTGGGGAAACATGAAATTTATGCTTTGACCTTTTATTCCTAAATTTTGAGTTATAGAGAAAAAAGGGTTTTGGAGGGTAAAGTCACATAGGTAGTCAGTTTCGAATCGTCCGAATTTATCGTATGCGTACACACTCTCCTCCGAACACATACTGCAGAAACGACTCTGACTCATTTGCTAGTTATTTGTGCCGTTTGTTTGGGACATGTATTTTCTAGATAAAGGCGGATGTTTGCAACATTGTGGCAAAACTCAGCCTGTCCGAAAATCCTGGGTAGCCTTATAATTTTACAAGATAAGTTAGCATAAATGGTGCCTACGCTTCTGATGAGTTTCGACTGTTGCACACACAGGCAGTCAATGGCTGCTTTCATTTTTAATTAATTGGTTGACCAAGTTGTATATTAGGCCAATGACAGGTGTTCAGTAGAATGTGCATTGCGTAGAATGCGATAAACTGTATTCTCACGGAACCATCTAAATTTATGTATTCTCGAGGTCTCTGTGAAATAAATTGTTTGCAAATTTCCACTGTCTCTATTGTTTGTCTAGTGATCCCCTTCTGTGCGTACGATCATACGATAATAATGATAATAATAAGGATCTCAAGACGCTATATATCTTATTTTGGATGCATTCGCAAAGTAAGACCTATTTGAAAAGGACACTCCTTCAGTGCCGATGATAACTCAAGTTTGAGAGGACTGACGCAGTGTTAGTAAAACGGGATCTTACAATACGGTTCTTACATGACCACGGTTTGAGACACTACTTGTTAACTTGTTAACAACCTTCTGAGCTTCACTGTCCCGTCTAAAACTAACGTTGTTTTCACGCTCTTGAAGCGTCTTTTTATACTGCGAAATTCCTTTAAATAACCACTCAAAACCGAAAAATCTGTCCTGAAAATCGAACCAACTATAACTTTGGAGGCGTAATAAAGGAAGACTTTCTATTCGATAAAAAAGCGATCCACCAACAGAATTTAAAAAGTGCACAGTCTTGGTGGATGTCTTTTTTGGTGTGGTGTGTGTTCCACTTCTTTGTAAACTCTAGTCTAAATTATTGTTGAATGCCATCATTTTGGTTACTTGCTTGATATAACTTTACTTGTGGCCAGTTTCAAAAGTATGGATTTTTTACTCAGAAAAGTTGGCTGGGATTTTCTGATTCTTCAATCAACAGCATTTCCGCATCGTTGTAAACCTTATTTTCCTTCCCAACGCAAAGATAATGATCCGCGTAACATTCTGAATCCATCTTCCTCCTATGAGTCGTATGCGCTTTGTTGTCGCAAACTGAGCTCAGTGTTTTCCTTACAATTCTTCTCGGTCCTTGTGTAGATGTTGTCACTCGGGCCTGATGTAAATCCGGAACAAAAGTTACATTCTCCTCGCATCTACCCGTTCACTCTGAAACATTACGGGCCAGTGAAGGCTGTTTGGGATTGGCTGATACTCGTTCTGGTTATCTACACAGCCATTTTCACACCCTATGCAGCTACCTTCCTGCTTCAGGAACCCAACAAACGGAAACGACATGAAGTAAGTGTTCTTATGTATTTCCTTATCCCGTTTGTCCAGTTCATCACGTTTTTGTTCACATATCGGTCAGCAAACTCGACCAGTCCATTTTAACTCTGTTTAATTAACCCTTTGACGTTCATTAAGTCGTGTACCTGCACGCTATCCATAAATACCAATACTCACAACGATTTTACCAAACGATTTTTCTCTGTTCCATCGATTCCTTCACATGATAAACTGATCGTCCGGTCTGTCCGCATCTGCGCTGTAGAACCATTTATTTTCCTATCTGTTATCTTGTCTTAGTGTCTGAAAACAATACTTTCGATGACTTCAGTAATGAGGATGCGAAGTTGCATCACGAGACGTAACTTTGAGCATCAGGATCCATAGTGGGCTGTGACGCTTATTTTGGCAAGGTTCCCAAACTTGTAATATCTGTCAACAACCACTTATTAAATGGTCCATATTCAAAGGGACTACGTGTA
The DNA here is from genome assembly GCA_013368495.1 of Paragonimus heterotremus. Classification (NCBI taxonomy): domain Eukaryota; kingdom Metazoa; phylum Platyhelminthes; class Trematoda; order Plagiorchiida; family Troglotrematidae; genus Paragonimus; species Paragonimus heterotremus. The sequence continues at coordinate 68,769 of LUCH01003584.1, read as the reverse complement.
ACAGCAAATTCATTAAAGCAATTACTGTCAGTTAAGTTCATATCAGCCCAATTCCTCCAATACTTATCAGTAATAATTGGTTATTTCATACTGAAACTGCCACGGAAGTGGGCAGTTTTCCTCTGGGGAACAACAAACATGAACACTTCCATTATCAGATCACCCCAATGCTTACAAAGCAAGCCTAGAGTTGTACAGCTACTCATCAACCACCTCAGTTTCAATATGGTTATTCCGTATATAATGTACAGAAGGATATTTCAATAGAACGTGGTCTTTATTGTCGATTTTGCACGTGTATGTTGCTGATTGTACAACTGTATCTATAAGCCAGAATTCTGGCTCACGATACAACGCAATCTTCGTTTGAGTGTGTGCACTCCTGTTTAGGTTTGCTGGTTTGGTTGTTGTTGCCTGTCATGAACTTCTGCTTTTTACATTTTGCTCGATTAATGAATTTCCTTGGCAATAGCTCGTTTGGTTTCTATGTCAGAATAACTGCATCTCCGAGTTGTTCCACCGCCATCGTTTTCGATGTTGATTAGTTAGTAGGTTGTTATCGGAGGAAAATATTATATGTAAGAATCCCGATAAGATCCATCAGGCATCTTCGGAATTTGTAAACTTCCCATGTATCTACATAAACTACATAAGCATCCTCAAGAGAATCATCACTTAATTGCATCTTAACTTTCTTATTCGTATTGTACATTTTGATGACCTTAGCATTTTTGCAGTTCCTCCATTTTCATCAGCAACTTTGTCGCAGACGCGTAGTAGAACGATATTGCGGTTTGCATTAAAGTGAATGAAGAGGTAGGAAAGTGTTGAGGGAGAATTTGTTTATGTCTGTATTTTGACTCGTTTCACACGTTATAGTTAGGCTGGTGTTCATCATCATCATCATAGACAACAATACACCAGTAGTTCACACTGATCCTTAAATGCCACACAATCACGAAAGAAAGAAAACCTACATGAGAGGAGAGAAGAAGGAAAGAAAGGGAGGGCAATGGGCTTAACTACTAGAAATAACCACGTCTATATTCAAACATACAACATCAAGGCGCCTACACCTTGCAAACAAACAACCGAGTTATATGTGGAAGTAAGTCGTCATCAGCAACACAGCTTCCTTAAGACTTTCACTAACCCGCATCATTAAATGCACTTGGACAAACTTCACGCCACTGAGCTTGGTTAGCCGCCATCTCACCTAACTTCTTCAGCCACCGAATCTGAGTCGCGACGGCCCCAGCCTGGGAGACGAATCCAATCTACAGTGACTAACCCCTTCGTGAACGATTTCATTTATCTACGCCAGGTCATCTGCCCATCTCACACATTACGCCAGTCGGCCACAGCGTCGGCAAACAGTGCTCGGTGTGGCAAACGACTAGCTGGCATCCTTACTACACGATCTACCCATCTAAGACTGTAAAGATGTAGTGACTGGACAAAAGAACTCGTTTGACAATCATTGCCAAACACCCGCTTTCTAACCTCCTCGTTGCTTACTCGCTGGTGCCACCCGGTATCAGAGGTCGGACGCAGACATCGGTGGCCAAAGACCTGAAGACGGTTCACGTCCTCTACCCTGAGCGGCTAAGTTTCGCTGCTGTAAAGTGATACTGCTCTCAATGTCGCCTTATATACGCGACCTTTAAGCATCAGACAGATACCACTCTGTCGCCATAGGTGTCTCAGATTAGCGAACACCGCCCTAGCCTTGGAAATACTCACTCCTATTCCATTCCGTACACTTCCGCCGCCGCTGATGCAGCTTCCCAGGTATACAAATCCGTCAACAGCCTCCATGACTTCGTTATCAAACATTAAATATACGTAATCACAGCAATCTTGCAGAAGCATTGTGCATTTTGATGCTACAAAACGTATTCCGAAGTACTTAGCAAAGCGCGAAATAGCGTATAGCTTTGTTTGTGCCGCCTGAAAGTTGTCAAACAGCAACACCTTATCGTCAGCATAATCCAGATCAGTCAGCTCTCCGCCAGGTAGGAGGTTCGCACCGGCATCATTTGAGTGCCGCAGACTGTCTTCCATTATTTCGTCTATGACGAAATTGTACAAAAATGGTAAGAAGGGACAGTCTTGACGTACGCCGCTCCTGGTGCTGAAACTGTCAGATAATTCACCGTGAACCCTAACCTGACCTGAAGTATGGGACTAAAGTGCCGATAGTATGTTTAAATACTTAGTCGGTACACCCCTGCGTTGAAGCGACTCTAGAAGTGCAGATTGACCCACCGATTCGAACGTACCTTTATAGTCGAGGAATACGGCGATTGTTGGCCGACGGTACGCATGACGCTGCTCCAGAATTTGACGGAGGTCAAAAATGTGATCTATACAACCCCGCCCAGGGCGAAACCCTGCCTGTTCTCTAATGATTACCTCACGAGCTGCAGTGAGTCGACTAAATATAATGGATGCCAGAATCCTAGACATGACTGGAGTCAAACTAATCCCCCCGTGGTTTTCGCAAGAGCTCCTGGTACCTTTCTTGAATACACCAACTAACATCGAGTGACCCCAGCAAATGGGGATGGTCTCCGTCGTCCACACAAGTTAAAACAGCTGAGTTAAGGTCTCTATTAACATCTCTCCACCCTCTTTGCAAAGTGCCGACACGACATCATCTGGACTAGCAGCCCTATTATATTTGAGAGCTGAGATGCAATTGTGAATCTCAGTCTCAGTGAATGGTTCCAAATCTGCCGACCAGGGTGCTACGTCACAAGTTTGTGGCAGCAACACAATAGAAGCAGGAGGTCAGTTAAATTGACCATCAAAGTGTTCCGCCCAACGCTCTAACCTTCTTGACATATATTATAGATGAGTGTACCCTCTGCCTCGCTGATAGCTTCACTGACAGATGGTCACCTGGGACTAGTGGCACGGATCAGCTCAAAGAGTTTACCGTTGTTCCCTGAGGCAAAAGCGGTTTCCATTTCCTCAACTTTTTCTATTTACCAAACATCACGATCAACCTTTAGAGTACGTTTCGGTTTCCTACGGATACCTCTTCTAGACTTATTATGTGAACTACCAGGAGGAACCTTCCGTCTGGCTTCTAACAACTCCAGGGATTTATCTGAAATCCAGTGTTTGTTTAGCCCATGTATTCTTGCGCCGCATGCTACAGTATAACAATGACGTGCACAATGACTAAAACCAGTGCTGGTTAAAAATTGCTTATTCTCAGCGCACAGCTGCAACAATCGCCCGTCATTATCTGATTGGTGTGATGCTATCCCAAACCTTCACCTAAAGGAATTTCGGCTTCACCAAGGGGACCGACCCGGGCATTTATATCTCCTACCAGAATGACTGTATCAGAGCCATCTGACGACCGAAGAAGAGCATCCAGATCCCAGCAAAAGGCGTCCTTGACTCCGACGTCACTATAGTCAATAGTAGCGTAAGCAGACACAATGAATAAATTTAAGTCTTTCGTCTAGAGCTGGTCTTAGTTGTACCTGCCATGCGGACTGTTATTAGGGATCCAATCTTCCAATGCGATTGCAGCCTCTTTCCGGCATGACTTCATTCACTCTCTTTCATGCCAGTTAGACGTCCCGCGTTCCCTGAGAGACCGTAACAACCAATACGAAAATATTTCTTCTTTAAACAAAACGATTGGATCTGGTGGTAAAAGGATTCCTACACAAATCTTGCGGTTGATATTTCAGAATAAACTCAGTTGCGCACGTGATTGTCACCTCCGTCACACATCCGTGGTCACTTTCGATTGAAATGTACTTTAACCGTGCTACCCGTGTCGTGTGCTTCATACGCGCCCACGAAACAATGTGCGCCCCCTCCATTTTTAGCAGTCTTCTTTCCGTCTTAGCATGGCGTGAAAATACCTTGTTAGGAAATGGTGAACTGACTTTTATTTAAATGACCTTCATTTGAAATGAATCCTACGCAAAAAATCGGGAGTGTGCCGTGTCTGAATTATGCCTACATCTCACGGTGCCCTCACGTCTTCAGACTGGTGTGTTTACGTAACGTACGTTGGCCACGTAAACGTCAAGCGCTTTAAGAACTGTCTGTGTCGGGCCCTTGTATCATTGGCCTGAGTGTGAACCCACTGTCCTGTTACAAACGAACTTTCAGAGGTAATTTGTGCTTATTTGTTATAGGAAGCCGTATGCTTTTTTTAAGGATATTTTTTGTTTTTCATTGTATTACTTTCATTTTTTATAATTGCTTTTCGTACAACGTTATATCGTTCGGAAACTGGCGTTTCATAGTAATCAGTCCTGGCATCCACTAGTCTTTCTGTAGTCGCGAGGAGATCGGTAGAATTAAGGAAGCACTTAACACTAGAGCCAAAGAGTTTACAACAGAGTGGCTGGGTGATGTAGTGGGTACGAAACATTGCCTTCTCTTGCAAAACATTTTTAGACCGCAAGGTAAGAAGCTACATTGCCACGTTTCCGTTTTCCATTCTGGCGACTGCTAACCACTTACAAAGTATTGTGAAACTTGTCTAATCGGCCATGGTCTGTGAGCTGAAAATCGATCAACTGCCTGTCACAGTTTGCCGTGAGCGTAATATTAACGTCCACAAATCGGATACTTTTGTGTGTTTTTCACTTAAGAATCTTTGTTTGTTTTTTGTGTCAGTCACACTTTTTTTTAAATTGGACTCGTTGTAAAAGTTATTTGTATCTTAAGCATGTCATATTCAAGTGGCGCAGGAAGCTTCAGTATTTCAAACCACATAGTTGATTTCTCTCTACATCCTTGCAAATCTCCAAGTATTAGTGAAATGCTCTATCGACCTTTCCTTACTCCTATTATTTGTGTTTTTTTCATACCGTCATCCATTTTGTTCCAGGATAGCTTTCTTCCGTTACAACGGATCGATTTGTTCGTGGATGTGATGTTCATTATAGATATTGTGATCAATTTTCGCACAACATACGTGAACAAGAGTGACGAATTGGTATCTCATCCGGGGCGCATTGCCATTCACTATTTCAAAGGTTGGCTTCTGATCGACGTGGTCGCGGCAATCCCGTTTGATTTATTACAATTTGGCGCTCAAACTGATGAAGTACGAGTACGGTTTTCTCATGGAGTATTTGATTTCTGATCACTGCTGAGTAGTTGGTCAATATATTAATTTGAACATTATTCACAACCTTCGCCTTCCTATTGACATTTTCATCCGGCTCCTTCCAAAAGGAAGCACTGGACTCGAGTTTCGTTCTGAGTACTCTTCATATGCTCATGTAGCTGGGCGTTTGCTCATGACGGTTTGGTCCTGTCAGATATGTGGACAGCGGTGACGCAGTGGTCAACACGGTTATCTCGCAAAAACGCACCTGTTGTTCATATCCCGGCGGTTGACGTGCATGTGTACAATTGATAAGCTCTGACAATACCGACATTTGAGTCTAGTGCTTCTTTTCGAAAGGTGTTGCCTGAAAAGTGTATGGGATCGTGAAAGCCTCTATCAGTTGTGAATGGTGTTCAAAGTATGTGTTTATTTTCATTCAGTTGCTTTTCTGTTTGGAGTACTGTGTCCAGAAATACGTCTGTTCGTTACGACAGCTGAGAAAAACGGACATCTTCAATTCAACCTATATATAGTTACATGAAGTTTGTCATAAAGTTTTCGGTCTCCCGCCAGTGAACTCTCTTAGATCGTTCTACTATTGTAGCCCTCCAAAAACAAATCTCTTTGTAATCCAATAAGATAAAACTAGTTGAGGTGTTGTAGCAGCATCCAGGCAGTGTTCATTAAAAGCTACGTTTCCTTAGACTGTAGAGTCAGCTCTCCGTTATGCCAGCACAAAGGTATGATAAATGTAGAGGATAGGTCTAAAGAACCATCCTGATTTCAATGAACATGGCGGTTATGGTACGGGGTGTCAGTGATAAGTTTTTAATGGTACCAAATATTTGTAAGATTTCGAGTATTTCCAGTTAAGTGCATTTGCGTTTGGATAAGAATGAAAAATAGCACTACCCCCAGTCCATTGCCACTTACGCTCAAAGTGACTGATCATGACTGTGTCAACGAGATTTTTTTCAACAATTTCCGCGAAACACGGATAACGATAGCTGACATTCCGTCAGTTATATTGCGATGGGCTCTGCTGCTTCAAAATACTTCTGTAAAACTGCACTGCTTACGTAGGTGTATTCTTAGTTCGTGAGTTTGTGGAGTGTGTTGATCGACTTATGTAAATGCTTCAGTAGTGGTGGTGTATAAGAAGTGAAACAGAGACTGATTTTTCCAAGACTAGTGCAGTCTTCACCAGTTTAGATCACTTCAGTCCACACAGCCATCAGGCTGAAGCTTGAAGGTCGCGTTCGTGAGAGCAGTATCACTTCAGGGTTGCGAAATGTAGTCGTTCGAGATGGAGAGTGTAATTCGCCATCTCGTTGTTGACCGTCATTGTCTACAATTATTCGCACATACTGGTTGGTATCGGTGGGTAAGCCGTCCTAAGGTTAGAATGCATATATTTGGGGTTGAGCGCCAAGCAAAGATGCGTAGATTCAAGTTTTTGGGTTTCGCACCTGGGACTTCTCTGAAGATGCAGCAAATTGGAATAAGTTTCAAGATGGATACAAGCCTACTTTACCTAAGGATATGAAAACAACCAGCAGCCGGTTGATCACTATAAATTGGGCTCACTTCTCAGTCGGGTGTCGTCATGATTCGTGCCATCATTGGTTGAATACGTTAGACGAAGTAGCGGTACGTGGTTCGATGGCGTGAATGTTGTTATTATTTTAGTTGGCTATGAGGTGCACTTACTGCAACGAGATAGTGCAGACAACAAGAACGTTGTCTGGTGAATACTATCTAACTGTCATTGGCGACTCGGTTGGTTTTACAAATTGTGGGCATCCTAATGGTCAACTTTTCAATTTGTACATAAAGTAGTAGCCTCTTAGCGTACTGTGCCACGTCATTGAGTCCATAGGTAACCCCGTCAATTAATAACATTATTCACATCGTTGAACTACGTAAGCCGCTACTTCCTCCAACGTTTTGGTGGCTGATTGTGTGACTCACAGGATTTCAAATTGAGCGAAAATTCTCATGTCTCAAAGACGAGGCGCCTGAGAGGTATGTTTGATGTCTGAGCACAACACATTGAAATTAGCGGAAGACTGTTGCAGCTGTGGGCATCCCACGCTCTCTGTATTTAGAGCACCACATTTCAATACATGAATAAGCACTATGTTCCATAGAGACTTCTGTGTGCTTCTAAACCGTGGACACAGCTCTATCATACAGCGGTCAACTACGGGTGGCGCCACTTCATAAAAAACTGTCATGCGTTTTGGAGCAGCCACCTGGACTCGGACCATGCTGTTGTGCGTGCCCGTTTCGTTTTGTCATTTGCCCAGAAGACATATGCTCGTAAATGCAAGATACTGGCACAATGCAAGCCGACTAAAAGTTTGTGTAAACATCGTGAACACCACATGGTCGAACAGTCGAAAAATGGGAAGAACCTTTGTATCTGGAAATAACAGGAGGCTTTTCCCCCTGATCCGTGGTTACACTGGCCGTCGAGACGACGTAGGTGAGACCACATGTGAAAAAAATGATTCACTTATCACCAGTCAATCGCGCCGAATTGACAAGTTGATCATTTTGAAGAACAGTTCAGCTGACCTCAACTAGGTCATGTGGACGACCGGGACTCGAATGGTCGGCTACTGCATTCCAGACGGCCCTCCGTCGGAAGCAGAAATCATCCTGGAGCTCAAGTTATTGAAGTGTAATAAGACTCATGGACCACACCTCCTTTGTCCTTCTCTTTTCAAGGATGGTGGGGAGGGATTGATATCAGAACTGACAAAACGCCTCCAGACGGTTTCGGAAACTGAAGAGGCACCTCGTGATAGGTGCTTGTCAACACTGATTCCCGTTTTCAAAATGGGAGCCCAAAGTCTATGTGATAAACATAGAAGCATCAGTCTAGTGTCTGTTGCATCCAAGTCGCTCACTAGCCTCATTCTACGTCGGCACACTAAACCCAGAGAAAGTCAGATACGTGAAGAACAGTCGAGATTCCGATCCGGTCGAGGGTGCGTTGACCAAATGTTTACTTTGCAATGGATCTTGGAGCATAGGCTCTCTCATAAGCAACCGACGGTCGTGGTCTTTTAGGACCCGAAAGCTGCCTTCGATTCGGTTGTACGTAACGTCCTCTGGAACTGCCTCCTTCGCAAGGGAATTCCAAGGAAATACGTGAATCCGTTGGGATCACTTTGCAAGCAGAGTCGGAGTTTATGGACAACTGCCTCGAGCGTTCATCACTTCTAGTGGTTTTCGTCTGGGGTCTCCAATTTCCCCATACCTGTTCAACTTTGTCGTGATCGAAGTTCTGGAAAGTGCGCCCTAGGAGTCCAGTGAGCTTGGTGTTTAACTTCTTTCTCATGTTCGGTAAACCGATTTAGAGTTTGTGGGTAATGTTGTCTTATTTAGGTCTTCTGACGAAAACATACAGCCTATGTTCGATAATGTGAGTGACCGGGCATTATATACTGAGACCACCAACGGTTGGGCAAAAGCACGTAGTGGTCAAGCAACAACGTCGCCACGAAATATGAACACCCTGACTGTCTCATTGAACAGAGTGAGTAGGTGTCGCTTTCTTGGCTAGGTTTCTGGTGATCACTCAAGTCGCTGGTTAGGAAGGCTATCCAAGATGGCAGTGTGTCACAGTCAGTGGTATACGTGCAACCTTACCATTTCTAGTTCTTCCGCTTAATCTTCGTTATTTAATTCTCAGCTTCCTCAGTTAAGTTTTTTTCCGGGATATTCCACGTCACTGTTGGATTGAGCGGCGACCCGAGCCACAGTGTCTTCTGGTCAGGCTCTTGGCTGTTATTATGATGATTGTGATGGTGGCTGAGAGAATTATTTCACTTGATTTTCGCTTCTCAGCCTCGTTGCTTCTCATCCGTTAATTCTTATTTTTTGCATTCCAACGCTGGCCTCGGTCGTGTAACATCTAGAGATAGTGTCCTGAAATTGAGCAACTGTTTTCCTTAATTGTGTGGTATCATTCTTTCTCATGGATGCGTTATGCGTGTTTTCTAACCCTTTTGACTAATACTTCTCTCCCACATTGGACGACTGTGATTACAAATGTACTGGTAACCTATGCAAAGTGAACTGTAGCATAATACGAGTGACTTCAACCTGTTCCGTTCATTCTTGTGTATATGCTTGGACTATAAATGCAGTTTTGTGACCTTTCCACTTTAAGTACGTCAGCAATTGCCACTTTCCAGAAGATATATCTGCTTTCAGTGTACACAGCCCAACAAACTCACTCAGGATGTTTCTGGCATGATTTACTTGTTTCGTTCCTTTTGTGATCTGCACAAGCTGTGATTACCTTAGCTTTCACCTGAATCAACTATGTTGTAATCCTCTCTCATCGCCATCATTTTGTATTGGTTGCTGACAGTATGACTGTATTTCGTTTGTCGTCGTTTACTGTGAGGCATTTAGTTCATCCTATGATGTACACAATACCTAATACACTTCTGTGTACTGATTGACAATCGCATGTTGCTTTTTACACTTTCTATTTGATCGTACCTTTCGTTCTCAGACATTTTTAGGCTGGCTTCTCTCAAAAAAGCTCATCTTGTAACTCATTAGTAGTGGATTTGCTGGTTTCAATGGAGTGTTAGAATATTACGTGTGAGTATTCCTGGCAAGCGATTGTGACCGAACGGTTAACTGTGCTGACTCGTTCATTTCTTATGTAAGATTCATGCTATGGCGTTTTACGAGTTCGCCTCACCTTTCGAACGCGCTGTTGGTAGATTGTGGCAAGTGCAAAATCTTAATCTGACTAAGTAAGTTCAACGTAGGATTGCATAAATATTAATCGGATGTTAGTAGGGTGGAACTTGTAACGATTTCAATCTATTTTAAAGCCAACCTGTCTATTGGTATTCATTTATTCGTATGTTCGTTTGTCCGTTTCTCCATTACAGATGGTTACGTTGATCGGTCTGCTAAAGACTGCTCGTCTCTTACGGCTAGTTCGTGTGGTGCGCAAATTGGATCGCTACTCGGAGTATGGTGCAGCCGTTTTACTCTTGCTCATGGCCACGTTTGTCCTCATCGCTCACTGGCTGGCGTGCATTTGGTACGCAGTCGGCCACATTGAACGGCAGCAGTACAGCGTGCGTATCGGCTGGCTTGACCATTTGGCAACGCAAATTCAGCAACCGTATCGCAATTTCTCTCTCACTGGGCCGACCACCCAGTCCAAGTACATCACCGCTCTCTATTTCACCTTCTCTAGTCTGACTTCTGTCGGATTCGGGAACGTGAGCCCTAATACAAATCCAGAGAAGATATTCTCCATTTGTGTCATGCTGATTGGATGTAAGCACAGGTTGGCTTTTTATCTTCTGTGAACCTCCACATTGCACTGGTGTTTGTGTACCTGTTGACACTGTACAATCCTCACGCATACTTACATACAGATATACATGTTTGCACGTAAATGAACAAACAAATGTCCAGACACATTGATAGCACTTATATGTGGATCAGCCCGTCATAATGGCTGAAATCAAAGGACGCCGCATGTATACATCATCACTGGATAATTGTTCTTTCTCACTCCTGGTTACATCCATACATTCAGTTTTCTGTGTAAATCCGAAGCTTGTGAATGAAAGCCTTTGCATCATTGTCAACCAAGACTGGTTATCCTAGCATTAGGTTGCAATGAAATACAGGATGTTAAAATAAGCAACCCTCTGATAAAAGATCTGTGCTAGGAAAGTAGGAGAATGTTGTGTCCCGCAGCAGGAACCGGAAGATTTGATGGTTCATACTTAAAACTGTAGTTCTGTTTTTTTTAAAGTAAGGAGGAGTAGTGGAGGCATATTTGGTTATGAAAACTGCTAAAACCTTCGACCTAAGATAACTCAGCAGATCAAAGCAGGTAGGCTGCTGCTTGCATTTACATTCTAGACAGAAAAGGAGCTGTTTTACTTACCAATCGATGACCGTTGATGCCCACAATATCGTACACTCGCGCGTATGAATTTACACGCCTACCAATGACCGTTAACCTTTTTTTAGTTCAGCAATGAGTTCGTCTCCCGAGCTGGCTATCTCCCGACTCACAGAATCGGTGGCCGGAGACATTAGGTGAGATGATGGCAGCTAATCAGGGTCAGTGGTATAAATGTTGTCGTTGTTTGGCCGAGGTGTATTTGAAGTAAGTGCACTTAACGACGCGGGATAATGAAAGCCTTAAGGAAGCTGCCTTGCTGATGACGCCTAACATTCACTTACAGCTCGGTTGTTTGTTTTCAAGATGTAAGCACTTTAATGCCGTGTGTTTGAATATAGATGTAGCTGTTTGTAGTGAGTAGGTTTTTTTTGCTCTTCTGCATTTTCTGTCTCTTTGCGAGTTTTTTCCATGGTTGTGTTGCAGTTAAGCATCAATGCAGACCACTGATTTATTCGTTTTTGTTGATGATAATGAATTCTGCAACGAATATACACGAAACACCGTATCACTTTTTCACATGCAGTTGTATGTATGCCCTGGCGTCATTTTATCTGGACTCAAATAACTGTCCGATTGTTCACGACAACTTTCCAAGTAGGGTTTTATTTGTAATTTTACGATATGATAATGTGAAATCAGTTCACCACGTTTTGGTGTAGCATATCTATGATAGTCCGAAAGGCTGTTTCAATCAGTACAACATTCATCATGGAATTCTTAATGTTCCCTTGGATTTAAAATTGATTCATACGTGTGTACTCAGATAGTGTATGCTGGCTTATCGAACAACACTTGAGATGGAAGACGTCAGCGCAGTCGGTCGTTTCGAACTCATGTTAGAAATGTACTTCAGACACTTTGTTGTCACTAGCAAGTTGAGTTCGCCCTTTCATATCGTGACTTGGGACATTTCAGCGCCTGATTTCATTGAATTAATAACGGTGATTGTTTCCTGACTGCTATTTTGTTTGTTCATGCTTGAACTGGTCATCATGCGCGGAAAATGTAACTGCAATTCCAACAAAAATAACCCCTCTGTTGTGAGTTAACTTCCTCCTGTACTTTGTTACCGACCCATTCGTGCATCGCTTGAAACGGAAGTAATTAAGCCAGATGTTATGATTCTGTGAATGCTGTTTACACAGATGGGTTGTCACAGCTTCCATTAGATTATTCTCAGCCACTTTTCCCACGAAAGCTAGTTCTTTCTTTCCTGTACTTGGGGTTTATCATCCATTCTGACGATTTTTGGTTCTTTTGTATGTTCAGCTGCTTAGACTATTTGAGAATTGGTATTTCACGAAAATATACCACCTCTGCATATCGATGCAGGAAATGGGTGTTACTTGCTGGTCGTATTTAGTGGACTGTGGTGGCGCTTGTGATATGGAATAAGGAGCTGTTGACAAATGGTTAAGTCGAATAAAGATTTGAACGTGAGTGTTTAGTAAATTGTCCCACGAATTAGTTGTGAAGAATCGGGCATCAGTGGTGTGTTTTTAGGTGACTTACACATAGCCGGTAGATGCTCACTGTCATCAGCATCAGACAGAAATACATGAATTGTTCTGTTTGTTGCTTAACTGCCACATAACCATGAGGAACAGCGCACACCCTGTACAGGAAGAGAGAATAAAAAAGGGAAGTGGAAGGGACCTAACTACTAAAAATAGCCGATTCTATATTCCCACACTCGTCATCAAGGTGCCTACATCTTGCCGATAAACGTTGTGTCATAGTGGTCAATCGTTTACGTTTTTGTTGTTCCTTTTAAAGCTTCAATAGTGAATGAGTATGTAACGACCCAACATATTGGAGACAGCTATGGAGAATTTTATGCACAGCATCCTCATTTTGTTCGCGTAGCTATTTGGATGGAATACGGTGGTTGCTATAAAAAAAACCCTTTATAGCGAACAAGGTTGCTGTCAGTGATTCATCATCAGGCTAAGTACACCACATTTATATCACACATTTTACAGGGGAATCATTAAGAGGATAAACGAGGAACGGGTGTTTAAAGAGGTCAGTCAATCTAATGTTACACTGCAATAAAGTACCCACTTGAATAGTGGGTCTTGGCAGACTAACAAAGCAGAACCAAACTTTCTGGATGCATAGGGCTGGGCTGTACAGGCGAATTGCAATAGTTTCAGCGATGACTAAAACCCTACGCCTCGCTGCTCTCGACTGGGTTGCTTTGACTCGGTAGATCGGACGAAATGCGTCTGTCATATTGACAGAGTGAGTCAAATTCACTAGGTGCGATAGTATGGCACTGTTGACAGATTTAGTCATTCCACTGTTGAGCCAAGGTGGGTGGTGTTCATGGACTGTTTCAGGTAGGCGCCTGGTCGTACGACCAGTATAAGTGGTTCCGCAGGAACAAGTAAATGAGTATACACAAAACGAGGCTGCAGAAATAGGCACTTAATCTTTTAGGCGTGGGCACAAAACCGGATTGGACTTAAAGTGGACACATGATATAGCGGCGTAAAGTGGTATTTTAACTGCTCTTGTGAGTCTACGTGTGGTAGTTTCAACTGGCGTGTCGCCCTTGAGGAGTAATCCGATATGCGCAGTTTTATTTTCCACCAGATGCAGCTGATCCTTTTCACGCCGCTGTTGCATAGCTATATCTGTGAACCTTTACACAACGCTTGTGCGACCCCTTTGATCTGGTGAATGCAATCAAAGATATCTATTTAATTGGGCAATCAATTTTTTCCACTTGACGTCGCATTCCTATTTGTCAACGTCCCGTTAAAAAAGACCATAGATTATCTACGTTGCCCCCCTGTCTGTCGTCATAGGAAAGACATCAAGTTATCGTATAAACGGGTTTCATTGTGTACACCTAATCCTGAGTTGAGATCTTGCGGTTTTTCTGTATGTCTTAAGAAATGTGTCAAAGTTTTGTGTATGCTGGCGGATTATGTTTTTTGTATATCGATAACTTGTTGTCTACTACCATACCAAAATAATCGCAATATTTTTTGTCGTAAACAGAAACCCTGTTAGCAGTTAATCTAGTGTGTATCCTTGATTAGGGTTTAAAATGTGAACATAAAAATAGAACCGGGTGAAAGTACACACACTTCCGGACAGTGTTTGACCGAACGCATAAATTGTGTGGTTGACATGGGCCAGTGCACTACCCTTTAGTACCGGACGAGGATTTTGCCTGAGGTCATCCGAAACTCGAATAGCTGAGGGATAACGCGCGTAATCGGTCACTGTAACTATTTGCACATATGGTATCTAGCTGTAAGCGCCAAATCAATCGGATGTTGTCACTAATACGCTGCAGTTTTTCTGCCCATGTGCATAGTTATCTGAACATAGTTGAGACCATATCCCTCTTTTAGTTTCCACATGCTATCCGTTGGCTTACATTCAACCTGGCTCAGACGTTTTTCGTTCTTGCCTGATGGTAGGCGTCAAGATGCACAAGCACAGAACTTGATCTGATATCCCCATCAGCTTGTCTTTCCTGTTTGTCTTTTAGTTCTATGTTTAACAAAGTTATCTTCGTAATCATTATTCCGTTCCGTGTACGATTTCCGAACCGAAAAAGTGGTAACTTCGGCTCTACTCACTTCATCCGAATCATTCGCTTAACGCCATCTTGAACTGACAGGTTTTGTTCGGTCGTACGCCTACGGAGATTTTTTTGTGTCGTTCGTTTATGTGCATGTTTCATAGCCTCCTCTTTTACGATGTTTTTCTGTTGTTCGCCTTCTCCAGCTCTTATGTATGCGGGGATATTCGGTCATGTGAGCGCGATCATCCAACGGCTTTATAGTGGTACCGCACGTTACCACACACAGATGTTACGTGTGAAAGAGTTCATTCGATTTCATCAGATTCCTAATCCTTTAAAGCGGCGTCTCGAAGAATTCTTCCAACATGCTTGGTCATACACTAATGGGATCGATATGAATTTAGTATTACGCAGCTTTCCGGAGTGTTTACAGGCGGACATTTGTTTACATTTGAATCGGAACCTATTGGAAACTTGTCCACCATTCAAAGGCAAGCGGTTTCCTTCATGTTGTACTGTTTCTGCTGTCCTGCTGTATTTCAGTCGTGTCATCATAACCAGAACACTCGTAACAAATCAAGCTTATGGCCGGGTAATGATGTGCATGTTTATGAGAGCATGTATTTTGATAAATCACTTGACGGGCTTTTGATGACGTGTTAAACAATTTTGGTTTTAGCGAACAGAACTGTTTTCGATAAATTCTCATCTTAGGCTGGTACAATTATATACCAACTGAAGAAACAGTAAGAGAAGTTGTTGATCAAAAATAGTACGAGAGTAAAGCGATTGGGTAAAGCAGAAACACGACATCGTTGTGGTTGTGATCACAAGTGAGGTAGGTTTTGGGATGTCAGTGTTAATTAGGATGAATTAACGTGTTGATCGGGTTCGCAGTTGGACAGGACTCGGCCGGTGTACTCATAGTTGAACACGAGAGATCTAGGGCCCGTTCGGTTAGACCGTCATTCGCATAGTTTACCTGATTCTCACTATTTGGCTTGGTTACTTTATTTTCATATATAAAGCGATTAGAGCTCTTGTGCATTCCTCATGCGGATTACCGGGTATAGCTGCTCGCAGACTTGACTTTCCATTGTATTTGCCCGATTTTGACGCACTTGTTCGTTTCTCTGTTTTCCGGGTCGTATGGACAAGCTAGCAAATTAATTTGGACGGTCTGTTGTAGGTATTCAAATTGTACTGGTTGAGGTGCTGTTAAAGCTGGCCCACTAGATTCAGGATTGTGGTGCGTTTGCCACCTCACATAGTCTTATTAAATATATACCTAGGTTTAAATTTTCCAAACCACTCTCATTTCACTGTGGAATCTGGTAGTCTTCGGTTCACATGTATTCGAACGGCTAAATAGACATGAATATCTTTTTGATGTGCGAGACTATCAATTGTTCTGGTCAAAATGGCAGACACCGTAGCCGAAAATACCAGCCACAACTGAAATTGTTAAACCAAAGGTGAAAAACATATTTGATTTGAATCTCTCAAATTTGCAACACACCTTCAGTCCACTCGTGTATGCAATGCATAGAATATTCTTAATTAGTGGGTGAATTCGATTCATTCGATCATTTCCGTTTGGGACGAATTCGGCTATACGGTTGTTAGTTAATAATGAACAGAGATCCTAGATAATCCGAAAAGTTTTCACGGATCCCATTGGATGTAACGTACCTCATTCGAAGAACTCACGAGCGTTTGAACGGTGCATTCCATTTTTGGTGACATGGCGCACCCGGCGTCGTACGGTTGTGCTGAGTACTGGCACAAAAGTCACATAATTCGTAGGTGAATCGTCATTCCTGTTAATACGTCGCGTAGAAGTGTGACAAGACGTGATGAGTTGTTGTAGCAATGTTCGTTGGCAAGAACCGTACCAAACAGTGAACATGGTAATGTGTTGGTGGCACCGACATTAACGTTGCTGATAAAGTTTGCACCCACTGATCATGTCGAGCACCCCATGCCAGATGCTGTGTTGAGCGGTTCGTGTCAGACATTGTGCCGGGCGTTGGTTGAATAGACAGTTGTTTTTATGGTTCACATTAGCGTTTGGGTCAAAAGGGCATCAATTTCTGAACGCCTAACGTGTTGGATGCGACATGTTGGAGAGATAATTGACCTGATTGCTTACTTGACTGGTTCGACAAAGCAATTGAGGGACGTGTACGGACGAACGCATTGGACGTGAGGTGATGGGTTACAGCCGGCCAAACAGCGACCTATCAATTTCAACTAAAATCATTCGAACCCGTATATGGGCGTGCACTACGAGGGTGGTCATGACATGTTTCGATTCACCATGGTTACCGATTGGCATGTGACCAATTTTTTCTGATAGGTGAAATTTCCGATCGCGGGCGCAATTCACTGTTTTGTTTCAGTGATATATGAATCGGAGGACAGTTCATATGCTTGTGCACTTTTGCGTAGTGTTCACACAAACGAGTCGGCAAACGGATAGTGCAGTGAAAGAAGGGAATTACTATATATTCAAACAAAACAGCGCACAAGCTTACGAATCCTGGCACATACGATTAACGACGAAATCTTGTAACGTTTGAGAACTTTCCTAACTGGCCAACTCGGCTTCCTCATCTTAAGCTATTTTTTCCACTGTTAGTAGCCGCTTTGATTAGGACATCGTGTGACAAATCGTTTGTCGGCACATGGTATGCTCCACCTAGCTGTATTTCTTGGATAGCTCACTCGTCTCTTACTAAATCTGTACTGCTAACTGGACATCGACAGGTGCTGTTGATGGGGGTCGCAAGTGAGCGTCTGCTAATTGTATGGGCGGAGTGGACAGGTATATCTGAGTTCTGGAAAATGTATCATGTGACAGTGTGTCATACATCGCACACGGCAGTTGATTTGTTGACGAGTGTGAACAGATGTGTGACCGCATTGTATTCACAGAAATGTGAGTGATGAAAACTACGGGACACAATTACCCATAGTTTATCATCATGCTTGTAAAGTTTGCATATGGCTATCCTACCAGGATTGCACCTTTTTCGGAGATTCTTGTACGAACAAACGATTTTAAAGAGTATTATTAGTAGTGGAACCGATGGCTTCATTAAGGTTGAAAAAATCACTGCTAGTTGTATCTATGAGCGTCAATGCTGTGAGGTTAATCTCCGGATAACCATTTTTTTCTTCTTCGTGAATTGATTATCTTGAGATCTGTTGAGCTATTTTGACTCTTTGGATTTAATAGAAATACAAACCAGATTTATCCATACAAAATCACCCTCATCTCTTTCAATGTTTTCAATAGCATCATCTGAACAGTATTGGATGGTTTGTGTTGTTGTGACTGAAACTGGTGATTGGCTCAGGTGAACTGTTACTCTAAGCCAAGCAACAAAAACAAGTATACCAATGAATAAACTAGTGACATGAAGATGGAATGTCTATTTGCGTTGATTGGTTCCATCGTACATGACGAACAATACGTGTAAGTGATAAAAACATGAGAAACAAGCTTAAATTCTAGCAACGTCATAAGATCACATAAGTCAAAAATACAAAGGCAGAGCAAATATCATGTTATCCACTGATACCTCAAGGATAATCACTCAATAAATTGGAGATATTAAATGCTCATTGATTTTTTGTGTTTATTATCAATACGCCCTCTATTTTTTATCGGAAGAAATTTCTGTCAGAGCACAGTTTGTTTTGATTTCGCTATTCTCGTAGCTGTATACGACTACATTCGGTGTATTTTCTTCCTGGGTTTGCGATTTTATCGCACATTCTTTAGTCACCTGTTTTCTGTTTGAATGAAGCCGTGTTCTATGTTCATCAGTCCTATTTTAAAAAAAATACAATGCCCTATTCCTAACGAAATGCACACATAAGTGTGCATTCTACCATTTTCATTTTTACCGATCCGTCGTTTGGGTTATTTCCTGACATCGGCTTTCATCCATTCCCTGTATTCTTTCTTGTCAATTCCGGTTGTTTTTAAGGTTTATTCACGGATTTTTGTTGACGCTTTGTTATCATTTCTGTGTACTTTATGCACTTAGATAGCCGATACGATCTAACAATCCTTGCTGATATTTCAAATTGAAAAACGCTTAGCACAGCGGAACAAATGAAACTGCATATGTCCATGATATAGTGTGTGATACTCGATGATTATTTTCAGTACACATTTTGTTAACTTGTTTTCAAGTTCCGGTGTTTTGTTGAGGAATAAGATCATTAAACGTAATGAAACACTACAGGGGTTGGTGCCTCAATATTGTAGCGTGTATATTTTCGTGTAGACTCCTTCATGCTGCTTCAAATATTCCGTGTCAAAATGCAGTTAATTATTTCATACATTTTATAACATGAGATGTTTGATCGTTTTCTGTATACATTCTACAACGCGTTAGATGAACGATCTCCAATGAAGACTCTGAGCAACGCGTAGCGATAAACCAACGATCTCAAATTCCAAAGGGAGATTGGGTCACAATGTCACAGTGCTAGTTAAATTAGCAAATTGACTAAGTAGACAACCTCACCGGCTTCGATCACTGGACCATTTCCCGGGAAATGAATTACAATTTGGTACCGAACAGTCTATAGATGGATTATAATCACATAGTATGGTATTTTTACCTAACACTTCCAACTAGTCAAGTGGTTCAAACATCGATGATGAGCTATGGTCCAAGAGGGGTTATGCACACCCTCACTCAAGCAAAGTGCAATAATAGGCAACTGGCGCAGCAATCAATTGATACTACAAAACATAAAAATTCAAGTGGTTTTAAAATTAGCTATTAAAATCAAGGATGGCCAAATAGTTGGGTGGAGTAACATTAGGTCGGATCTTCACTTGAAAAGCTCATACAGTAAATTGGTCTGTCAATTTGCAGCGAGTGGACAGACAGTCAATGACCATGATAATGTTTGCACAAAATTACATTCTACTATGGACGATCTATGTCCTGAGATACACTGTGTATATATAGTATTGCCCATTACAAATGCGAGCACGGCGCCACGTTTACTGTTGTATACACTGCTGTGAGATTCTTGCAATCCACCGATGTCTGTTCGATAAGCTGGTGTTCATGGCCGTATATTGCCCAATTAGATTTGTTTTCCGTTTCGTCAGCCAGCGGTCCGCTACTTCATATATGGCAGATGATATAAGGTTCTGGTGTTATAACATACGTAAAGTCATAGTATCTTCAGATAATCAGTTCAGCTTTCGTGTGTGTGTGGGGGTATCTTGTTGGTAGTTCTGAATCTGCCTCACCCTTATTTACTTGTTATCCACTATTGCTTGGTTGTCATGCATTTTCGCTTGTTTCATAGTTGTCTTCCGCTCGAAAACCATTGTCTAGTGCCTCTTTCAGTGTCGTGGAATCAATCGTCTCAAGTTCTCAGCAGACTATAACACCAGTTATGCGATGTTTTCCGGAACAACATTTCGTACATTCTACTCACACGGGGACATGTGAACAGTTTAGGCGTGCAGAGACAAACTTCAGCAGAGCAGAGATCATGCCTCAGGACATTCGATAGATGGACATGACAATTAAGAGCACGAGAACAGTGGCTATCAAGATAGCTGCAACGTCAGCCCATAAGGTTATATATCGATCAACAATAAGCGGGTATCCTTGAAAGAAGGAGGACGACTGCGTCGTCGATACCTTTTTGTCATTTGTTTCAGATTTCTTACACTGTTGATCATGTTTCGTGCATTGCTGGTCACATTTTCTACGTTTACTATCCTTGGTTGTTACGATTGGTTCTTAGGCCGCGGAAATTGGTTGGACGATCATGGGATTGTTTGGTATTGATTGTCACATGAGTTCTTTTGTTCAGTCGCTACATCTTTACAGTCTTAGATGGGTAGATCGTGTAGTAAGGATGCCAGCTAATCGTTTGCCACACCGAGCACTGTTTGCCGACGCTGTGGCCGACTGGCGTAATGTGTGAGATGGGCAGATGACCTGGCGTAGATAAATGAAATCGTTCACGAAGGGGTTAGTCACTGTAGATTGGATTCGTCTCCCAGGCTGGGGCCGTCGCGACTCAGATTCGGTGGCTGAAGAAGTTAGGTGAGATGGCGGCTAACCAAGCTCAGTGGCGTGAATGTTGTCGTTGTTTGTCCGAGTGCATTTAATGATGCGGGTTAGTGAAAGTCTTAAGGAAGCTGTGTTGCTGATGACGACTTACTTCCACATATAACTCGGTTGTTTGTTTGCAAGGTGTAGGCGCCTTGATGTTGTATGTTTGAATATAGACGTGGTTATTTTTAGTAGTTAAGCCCATTGCCCTCCCTTTCTTTCCTTCTTCTCTCCTCTCATGTAGGTTTTCTTTCTTTCGTGATTGTGTGGCATTTAAGGATCAGTGTGAACTACTGATGTATTGCTGTCTATGATGGCGATAATGATGATAATGGGACGCAAAACTTCTTTGCTATCCTTTCTGTCTGGATTGTCAAGATTGATTGCACGTCGGTATGTGAACAGAATATACGAAGTGTTATCTCAGAGAACAGCGCGTGATTTGGGTCTCTTCATTGTTTTATTTAGGTTTATGCAGACGACCTTCCTCTGTTTCTGTAGAAATCCTCTCTACTCTGAGAAAATTGGAATGAATAAAACGCCGAGCTATTTTTTATACTTAAAAGTAGCTTATCCCCGGTACTTGTTCACAATTTTTATACTCACAGATCGGCAGTATTGAGTTCCGTTGGCTGATTCGGATGAGCCTCCAGTTCTATGATCACCCTCGCCTGTGTAGGTGATCCCCTGCTATTAGTAAATTACCATATGCGTTTCATTGATAAATCTGCTTGAAGCCTCATGGTAAACCTTGAGGTGAGTGCTGTTGAAAATTGATATCAGTAAGACGAAATTCCTGACCACCTACCATAAGTTGTAACATAACAGCTGTATTTCCTCGAAATCGTTGTAACACTTGAGCCAGTACCAGCTGACAGCTGGTGTTATGAAGCATACGACATCGCAAGAGAATTGCAAAGAAATCACAAAACCTCTGGTGCTCTGGATCTTCAGTTACAGTGGAATAAAATGCTGCATCAGGAAGTTCCTAGAAATTATTCCATTCTATCCGAGCTGTCGGTGCCAAGCTGTTTGGTGATAGTGAAATTATTTACAAGGCGGTTGTTGACCAAAGTGTACCTTGCAAAGGCGTTTGGAACGATAGACGAGCACAGTTCGACTGGTTCTCTGCTCCAGCTGCTTTGATTTGTGGTCTGCATTGTGATCTCTGATCAAACACTCTTCTATAGAAACAGATCTCGGAATTCCGAAGTACTGCCAAGTACACGACTTAAGCAAACTTTCTCCAGACCTTTTTAAAGATAGTGAAAATGCGCTTGTCGGTGAAGTGCTCGTTTCGTCTCCTGATGTTGTGGATACTGAAACAGTTTCTTTCTCCTGAATAAGTCAATACTTATTCCCATGTTTAAGAAAGACCTGCGCAAAGTATGCGCTAACCATAGACAAACTTACCCGATCCCTGTTGATGTTCGTTATACTACACAGGTTTTCCAAAAAAACATGAAGATAGGTTTCGCGAGGAGCAGATTAGATTTCGCAGTTCGTGGAGACGTTGATCAAGTCTTAACAATTCATCCTTTTGGACACCGTCACCTCTACCAATGGACGACATTAGGCGTGTTCGAGTGATTCTTTTCGAAGAACAGTTTTTCGGGATTGCTTGTTTATAAACGGGGTACGCAATAAGTATGTATCTATTCATTCGGACCTGAAACAAAGTTTGAGTTTGTGGCAAGCTGTCTCTAGCTGGGTTCAATGGAACTTCTTCATCTCTTTTTTTTTCAATTCTGCAACCGACTGTGTTCTACACAAAACTCTGGTCCCACCACCAGTGACATGGATCTTTCTCTTGATAATAAAATCATAGCCATGCACAATGCCGATGGTATTTCCTTGTCTGGCTGGAATGTATGGACAGTCCAATACAATTCAGGTAGCTCGGCGATTGAAGTATCGCTATACGGTCTATGTTTTGCACTCCCCGATTGCAACACATTTTAAAACTGTCAGAGACATGTACTTACGCTCATCTAGAATGATGACCGTTCGGATTCGGACATGAGAGCTGTATAATAGGTGGCGCTGGTCGTCGCCGTCATCAGTGGTTCGCGTTGATGTTTTACCTGGTTATAATCATAAAAGAAAATCAAAACTCGATTGAGAAAAAAAGGATAAGCATGGAGAGGGGCTAACTTGCTGAAAACAACTGTGCTAAAACTCAGACGTTCCATATCAAGGTTTCCGCACCTTACAAACAGACAGCTAAGCTGTTGGTGAAAGTTTGGCTTCGTCAAAAAACACCGTTCTCACGGCCTTCACTGTTCCGCATCATTAAGTGCACCTATTGCACAGACAACAGCAATCTTTACTTCACTGGGCTCGATTGGCCGCTACTTCACGTGATATCTTCTGCTACCGTCTCTGTGAGTTTACAGGGATTTAGACATAGACCTGAACTTGGCCTACGGTGGATGATATTCTGGTAGTTGACTTCATTTCTCTTCAGCAAGTCGGTCCCTGTCCACCTTGCACGTTATGCTAGCTGGCCACGATATGGACGACATTCTGGAGGGTGCGCTTAGAGTTGAGCTTCTTCCTGGCGCTAGATTGACCGATCTGGAGTACGCGGACAACATTGTCTTAGCCCCTCTGCCGAAAACATGCAAACCACGCTGGACAGGTTGAGTGATCGAGCTTGTTTGTATTGAATGTGCTTTGCACCTTCAAAGTGCAAAGTGTTGCTTCAAGATTGGGGCACTTCAACTCCTACTTTCTTCATTGCAGATAATCCGCTTGAGACTATGAACAGTTTCACATACTTGGGTAGCGCTATCTCCTCGACCCATATTGCTACCTTGCCGAGGTGGTCGGGCTTGTGTACTGTTTTGATCCGGCGGCCTACGCTGACTAGGACTCCGGTCATTCCAAGTACAAC
>LUCH01003584.1:0-11654 GCA_013368495.1 Paragonimus heterotremus | reverse complement strand
AAAACCGACTGGATCCGGGACCCTTGGGCCTTTGCCTCGAACCCGTGTATCAATCGCTGAATCAATCGTTGAAACCCTTGGGCTTCTGCCTCGAACCCGTGTATCAATCGCTGAATCGCTGAATGACCCTGAAACACATGAGATGCCTCGCGCTGATTGGCTGGTGTTTGGGAACCACCCAGTTGGCCATGGCGCTTTCTGTTCCTCAGCTTCTTCCTTTGGAGTTGGTTGATAAATGCATTGGGTCCAGAATACATATTATTATGAAGAATGACAAAGAAATGGTAGGAACATTGTTAGGGTTCGACGGATATGTGAACATGGTTTTGGTAGACGTCACTGAATTCGAGTTCACATCACAAGGAAAGAGAATAACAAAGTTATCTCACATTCTTCTGAATGGCAGTAACATAGCAATGATGGTACCTGGAGGAGAAGGACCGGAAATTTGAAATCCCACCTTGTACATAAGCCAATTTCCTATTTGTATGTTTTCGAAAATTTTCGTGTTCTTGATTAACGCCAGTGACCACTTGTTCACTGGTTTCTCGCGGGACGAACAGTGTAACACTTGCGAAGATGCCACATTTAAAATCGTTCTGGCATGAGTGTGTGCTGTTAAGAAACATCCTCAGCTTTTGAGTCGGTCGTCTTCCTCAGTCCCGTGAATCGCGGAATGGACGCGTGTGTTGTGTGCATGTTGGCTAGGGCAGTCAGCAGTCGAGTATCATGGTAGATGGGATTCACCGTGTTATTGTGTGACAAGGTGTCATGGCTATCTTCTACGCCCGCCTCCGATGGAACTGGAGTAAAGAATTACAGAAGCCACAGTTGGAATAAGAAAAATGGGCTTTAGCAATAAATTCAGTCGTGAGTAAATTTAACGTTAACACGTGGTTAATGCACAGTAAGTGGACTTGCTAAGTCGGGGTTGATTAAACGGAACACGTGCAAGGACATCCGGGTTTGCGACGCCTACGTACACCCCAGTGCTAACATACAAGCTGAAAGGTGGGCATCCTAAACGTAGTGCGCCGTTTGTAGTGACCATCTTGTCGTAAATCAGTTGTCAGAGCGCTTATACGTCCTGATAGTGGCAGTTTCCGCGATCTCCACCGGAAGGGCATTCCAAGTTGGACCGGATTACAGAACTGTATCGCCAGTAAATTAGCTACTTGCTATGCCTAGTTTGAAATTGTGTCCGCTTAATTTGGTAGTCTGCACCAGGTTAATGGGTTTCAGTTAGGATAGTCTCTTGTGGTATTTGCTTTAAAGGTGTACCAGTGGAAGGTAGTTTAGCAGCTCCAGTCGATTCCCAAAGGAGTTCAACGAAGAACCTAGACCCCATTCCATTGGGCGTCGTTGCACACATTCAGAGGCGGTTGTCTTTCAGGTATAAGCACACCGCTGTATTTTCACCTTCAACAACGGTTTTAATGAAGTATTAAAGTTATTCGCAAAATATTTTGTTGGGAATTTCCGTAATAGTCTATTAAGCGATGCCAACTAATCGTTCGCTTTTTTTGCTACTGTCGATGCATTGGCTTTAGAACGAAGCTTTGTTAAAAATATAGTCCCAAGGTCTTTTTCTTGAGCAACGACAAGTGGCTGTCCACCAGTCCTGTTACCCTCGACTCGTATTTTGCATGATTTTTAATTTGCTAGCGCCGAAAGGGATATTGTTGTCTACCAGCTAAGAAGTCTTCAGAAAACCAAAGTGTACGCTACACTTTGGCAGCGTTAACGTACGTGTAAGTCATTTTCAAATAATAAGAACAACAAAAAAACAGTAGGGAGCGCTGGGGGAACACCCAAGGGATCCCCAAGCGCTACAAGTCTACCCTGATCTTCATGGTACACGTCCTGATGCTGACCTGTAGCCAGTAACTTACTGAGTAGTGCATAGTGATTTACTCTGCCAAATACATTGATTAGGCCTAGGAAGATAACGTCTACTGGGAGGCGCTCTCCCGCAGTCATAGTCCAGGGGTCGACCGCCACCAGCAAGTTGGCGGTGCGCGAGTAACCTTGTCAGAATCCACGCTGATGATTTATTAAAAGGTTGGTGGATTGGAGTTGCGTTCTTCTGCTATCACTCACCCTACTTTCCATTACCTTGGTGACAGGGAAACAGCGCTACTGGGTGGTAGTTCCTTAAATGCAGATAAGTGGGATGACAGCGTGCCTCAAATGGGTGTGCAGGACATTTAAAATATGTTTCGGTACAACGCAAAAAACGGTACAACTGACATCGCAGCACATTCGTTAAACATCGTGGGACGATAAACTGCCGAGGTTTGGTGTCCTTTCCGGCTTCATTGTAGGGAAGCTTGTTGACATTAAGCTCAGGGAAATCCGGGTTGTCTTGCTTCCTCTGGATCACTAGAGGTGTTAACGTATTGGGCGCGGAGTATCTCGGCAGTTTCCTGATTCTTAATTGGTAGCTCAAATGGACCCATTCCTTTGGGTTTTCGCCGAGCTTAGCATTTGAGTCGCAAATGTTTTATCACTAAACGGGTGACATCATCAGTACACGAAAGTTTGAGCTTTGCTGCTGGCTAGAAATAATGATAGATTTGGTAGCTATGGTTGGTGGTTTAGGCGTGCGGTTGTTCACCGTGCTTGGCATTTAAGTTGCAGACGTTTCGTCGTCATCAACGTGGGCTACCGTATCTACCGATGTATCCACCAATCAGGCCACCCATTTATGCTGATACTGTTATTCGCCACTTGGTTGCAGATGAAACGTATCCACTGATAATCTTGGGGCAGTTGACAGTGAATTTTATGAGAGCGGACTGATTGTCGAAACTAACTGCTCTTGTTATCGTTATGCACCGATTTTGGGCATTTTTTTGTAGGCCGTGTGTATGTCCTCGATACTGAGTAACAGAAAGCTATTTCTCAAGTCTCTTCATATGAGGTGTTTCCCGTAAGGTTTGAGTTTAACTTGCCTTTGCTCTTTCTAGAGATTAATCACGGCGTCGCAGGTCGGTCTGAAACATTGCACCCAATGGAGCATTGATTACAATATTATTTGTCATTCGTAAGTAAGTAAGTCCAACCGAGGTAGGTCGTGCCCATCCATGTGACGTGTACGTTTCTTCATAGGCTAACCTCCAGGGTGAGATTATATAACTCCGTATCCTCTTTGCCTGGATTCAACCAGCTGGCGAAGTTTGTTTGGAAGATCTACGTCCCCGGTTTCCTATACTCTGCTGTTCTTGAGCGCAGTTGTCCGACGGAAAGCGGTGTATATTGCTTATAACCATGTGATTGACACCGAAAGTGACTTATACACTGTGTTGATGGTCAAGCTAACTGAACAGGAAGTGGCAACGTTTATCCACAGAGACTCAGGTAATACAAACATACAGGAGTTGCATCAATGATACTCGTAGCTTTTTCAGCCTGTTCCTCATAGACGATACATTCATGTACTTATGTCACTAACTAGAGTTATGTACCTGGGTGTCAGTCTCTACATCCTGAGAGGTAACATTTGGGCGATGGCTGTTGCCAGGGTTCGTCCGACCCCAGTGGGTCCGGCGTCTCTATGTTTTTTTTACCACGGGCTCAATTAAAGACAGCCGATTGAGTAGCAGTGTGTTTGTTTTGTTCTGAGCAGGTTTGATGGGTGATCTTGAATGGCTCATGTGACGTTATGATCTAGAACGGTCGTGCTGGATTTTAATGCTGCACGTCAGGACGTTTCCCTCTGATTTCCATGTCTGGAGAACCTTTGATAATATCTCTGCTCAGGAGGGCGACCCTCACTTTTGACACTTAGTCTCGATAGTCGCCAGGTGAACCATATTGCACACGCTTCCAGGTTAACACAGCTTACTGCATAGTAACCCCCACTAATTAATTTCACGCTTGCGTGCCTTGAAATTGTTGGTGGTATGCAACTCGGGTATGCCCCGTAGTGTTGTGCTACAGGCACGGTCGAATTGGAAGTCATCTGGGCTGTGGTTGGCCAGTCATCGCGCTTCTCCCAGTCCACGAGAAGTCAGACTCGACTCTTGGAAGACATTCAAGAGGTAACTTAAAACACAGGGATTTTGGAAGTACGTCTTCAACATCCTGAAAACTATCAAGAGCAATGCAGATCTGTAGGAATTACCCATCTTGATGGATCTCACGAAACCTATTAAACTTAGGTTTACCGCTTAGCTGGAGCTTTAGTGTTTCGCAAACGTTCTGCCTGTGGGCAAACTCACTTTGTTATCAGTGCTGTAGTGGGTTGTTCTCATTCTCCGATGGGTTGTGTTACGAGGTTGTGCTTTGCAATAAGGAGGAAAGCGCCCTGATATAGATTGTTCTTGATTTGTATCCTACTGCTTGCGGAAATGGATGGCAATAAGTGAGCATGTGTGGGGAGAGTTAGGAGCCTTGTATAAGTCTATTGGTGACGACGAGGTGTACTACTCACTCTTTGTTGTGTTTCCACTGGACGATTGTACCTTTTTCCATACTGGTTACCCTTTTAAGCACAAGAGCGTATCTTTCATGTAAAAGCCTTCCGGTTCAGGACATTGGAATTTCTCCATTGTATTTTCAGGTCGTGAAAGTGGTTGATGATTGGTCTAGTGGATTCACGTTTTGCGGCCTTTTTGATTGAGACTGCTGCTACGATAGGGCGATGTCCGAGGGGACACTTGAGTTGTGAAGGCCGTCATGTGGTCCAGTCGCGGTATAGAGTCCAGCTTAGAGGGGCAGAGAGCACGAACCAATGGATGTCGTCAATCATCCTGTGACCTACAACACGGGTGCAGTCGAGTGGCTTCGTTACATACGTTTTAGTATGTCGAAATAAGCCATGGGTGACAGACGCAAGTACAGTCGCAGCAGTTCCGATACGCGCAGGCGCATTATTGAAGCTTTCGAAAGGGGCAATGATTGGCGCATGGTAGCTCGCTTAAACAGAGTCAATTGCAAAACCGTGTATAAGTGCAAAAGCAGAGTGCGAAAGAAGTATTAACAACCACTGTCAGTGGACATTTGAATGGGCGGTTCATCATTGTAAAGAAGCTATACCGAATTCCCATCAGCATGAACGTCAGTGAGAACCGGGCAGTACGACGGTATTTTGCTTATCGATCGCTGGAGTGCTATGCGAACTCCAATACTTTGCTGGATTGATGAGACGAACTCCAGCTTGTTTTGCACAAGGTCGTTGGGACGTTTTTTGAAGGGAACGAAAGCGTGCATTCCTTTCATCAACAGCAGAGGCCGGAGCTTACATTTAATCGGGGATGATGATAGAAAGTTCTGTTACGACCTACACGGTGCGAAGGGGTGCCTGCAACAGTACTGACCATAGACAATGGTTCCGTGCTCTGATGGATAAACTGAAGATCGGCGCAGCTATGTCAACAATAGTTGTAATTTGTGATAGTGCTCCTTGCCATACTGATTTGTAATGCATCTTTTCGAAAGATGCTTATCAGAGAGGGCAGCTATTGCGACTAGCACGGTATTCACCTATGCCGGATCCCATTGAGAACGTCTGGAGCGTAGTGAAGGCGAAGGTATAGCAGCAGTTGCAAGTCCATGATGATGCGTTGATAGGTGGTGATCTTGATCAAGTAGTGAGCCAGCAGGAATGGTGCATGCGTATTCTGGAACGAGTAGTCCATTCTGTTGTGAGGACCTGCAGTTCACACAGCAAAGAAAAAAGAAGTGTTCATAAAACTATAATTCAGGGGAGACTATTTGTCCACTGTACTGCGTTATCAGCTTCAGTCAGCTATGAATCGCACATACCCTGCAGCTAAGTTGTGCCTCTTATCAACTCGGGGAGTTAGTTATGGAAACGCTAGACGTGACACACCTAACTATTCTGTCTCACATGTTTATCAGTTCACTTGCAGTTGCAATGATATATCGGCAGAACGGACCGGTGCTTGCGTCGAAATATGGCCGAACACCTCCCAAAGTGGTTGATTCAGTCTGCTGAGTGAAAAGACAGTCAAAGGAGCAACAGATCGCGAAACCGAGCATCGTCAATTGCGAAGCACATCCTGGAGACAGGTCTCAACGTCGTCCCAACCAGGTCGTTCACTGTGTTGCTACGGCACCCAACCCCCAAAATTCTGGCTATTAATGAAGCTGTGTTGATCAGACAAATAAAGCCGGTGTTGTGTGCGCAAAAATTGATGGCTCACACCGTCCACTTCCCTTGGTAGCGGCATTTTGACCCAAAAAACTCACTATGTTGAACTATTGTTGCCATGCGCCTTTGTTATATATTCTGTGTGTATTTAGTATGTGGCTGATGAGATTAATGATAACTGTTAGTCCAATTTTCCCGTAAATTATTTAATCCTAAAAGCAAACGTAGCGTCCTATGTTTGACCTAATTCCGCTAAAGATAATGCAATACATGGGAGTTATTTCATGCAATGTATTGCTCATCAATGACAGGATGATAGCCCCATTAGATGGGAGTAAACTACGTTACTTTCGGTTTATTTGGTTTTTACACCATTTATTTGTAGTGAGTGGTTGACATCAATATCTGTTAGCTGGACAAGAACTATGACGAACTGAATACAGAACAGCCTTAAGTTAACAAACTATTGAACGGAGCAAAAACAATGTCTAACACAGTTCACCACCGTGGTTCATTCAAAATTTTACTTTCATGTCCTCTCCGGGGTTGCGCTTCGTAACTGATGCAATCGATATGGAGCCACTTATACACGGTCTTGCAATTGACTCTATTTAAGCGAGCTACCATGCGCCAATCATTGCCCCTTTCGAAAGCTTCAATAATGCGCCTGCGCGTATCGGAACTGCTGCGACTGTACTTGCGTCTGTCACCCATGGCTTATTTCGACATACTAAAACGTATGTAACGAAGCCACTCGACTGCACCCGTGTTGTAGGTCACAGGATGATTGACGACATCCATTGGTTCGTGCTCTCTGCCCCTCTAAGCTGGACTCTATACCGCGACTGGACCACATGACGGCCTTCACAACTCAAGTGTCCCCTCGGACATCGCCCTATCGTAGCAGCAGTCTCAATCAAAAAGGCCGCAAAACGTGAATCCACTAGACCAATCATCAACCACTTTCACGACCTGAAAATACAATGGAGAAATTCCAATGTCCTGAACCGGAAGGCTTTTACATGAAAGATACGCTCTTGTGCTTAAAAGGGTAACCAGTATGGAAAAAGGTACAATCGTCCAGTGGAAACACAACAAAGAGTGAGTAGTACACCTCGTCGTCACCAATAGACTTATACAAGGCTCCTAACTCTCCCCACACATGCTCACTTATTGCCATCCATTTCCGCAAGCAGTAGGATACAAATCAAGAACAATCTATATCAGGGCGCTTTCCTCCTTATTGCAAAGCACAACCTCGTAACACAACCCATCGGAGAATGAGAACAACCCACTACAGCACTGATAACAAAGTGAGTTTGCCCACAGGCAGAACGTTTGCGAAACACTAAAGCTCCAGCTAAGCGGTAAACCTAAGTTTAATAGGTTTCGTGAGATCCATCAAGATGGGTAATTCCTACAGATCTGCATTGCTCTTGATAGTTTTCAGGATGTTGAAGACGTACTTCCAAAATCCCTGTGTTTTAAGTTACCTCTTGAATGTCTTCCAAGAGTCGAGTCTGACTTCTCGTGGACTGGGAGAAGCGCGATGACTGGCCAACCACAGCCCAGATGACTTCCAATTCGACCGTGCCTGTAGCACAACACTACGGGGCATACCCGAGTTGCATACCACCAACAATTTCAAGGCACGCAAGCGTGAAATTAATTAGTGGGGGTTACTATGCAGTAAGCTGTGTTAACCTGGAAGCGTGTGCAATATGGTTCACCTGGCGACTATCGAGACTAAGTGTCAAAAGTGAGGGTCGCCCTCCTGAGCAGAGATATTATCAAAGGTTCTCCAGACATGGAAATCAGAGGGAAACGTCCTGACGTGCAGCATTAAAATCCAGCACGACCGTTCTAGATCATAACGTCACATGAGCCATTCAAGATCACCCATCAAACCTGCTCAGAACAAAACAAACACACTGCTACTCAATCGGCTGTCTTTAATTGAGCCCGTGGTAAAAAAAACATAGAGACGCCGGACCCACTGGGGTCGGACGAACCCTGGCAACAGCCATCGCCCAAATGTTACCTCTCAGGATGTAGAGACTGACACCCAGGTACATAACTCTAGTTAGTGACATAAGTACATGAATGTATCGTCTATGAGGAACAGGCTGAAAAAGCTACGAGTATCATTGATGCAACTCCTGTATGTTTGTATTACCTGAGTCTCTGTGGATAAACGTTGCCACTTCCTGTTCAGTTAGCTTGACCATCAACACAGTGTATAAGTCACTTTCGGTGTCAATCACATGGTTATAAGCAATATACACCGCTTTCCGTCGGACAACTGCGCTCAAGAACAGCAGAGTATAGGAAACCGGGGACGTAGATCTTCCAAACAAACTTCGCCAGCTGGTTGAATCCAGGCAAAGAGGATACGGAGTTATATAATCTCACCCTGGAGGTTAGCCTATGAAGAAACGTACACGTCACATGGATGGGCACGACCTACCTCGGTTGGACTTACTTACTTACGAATGACAAATAATATTGTAATCAATGCTCCATTGGGTGCAATGTTTCAGACCGACCTGCGACGCCGTGATTAATCTCTAGAAAGAGCAAAGGCAAGTTAAACTCAAACCTTACGGGAAACACCTCATATGAAGAGACTTGAGAAATAGCTTTCTGTTACTCAGTATCGAGGACATACACACGGCCTACAAAAAAATGCCCAAAATCGGTGCATAACGATAACAAGAGCAGTTAGTTTCGACAATCAGTCCGCTCTCATAAAATTCACTGTCAACTGCCCCAAGATTATCAGTGGATACGTTTCATCTGCAACCAAGTGGCGAATAACAGTATCAGCATAAATGGGTGGCCTGATTGGTGGATACATCGGTAGATACGGTAGCCCACGTTGATGACGACGAAACGTCTGCAACTTAAATGCCAAGCACGGTGAACAACCGCACGCCTAAACCACCAACCATAGCTACCAAATCTATCATTATTTCTAGCCAGCAGCAAAGCTCAAACTTTCGTGTACTGATGATGTCACCCGTTTAGTGATAAAACATTTGCGACTCAAATGCTAAGCTCGGCGAAAACCCAAAGGAATGGGTCCATTTGAGCTACCAATTAAGAATCAGGAAACTGCCGAGATACTCCGCGCCCAATACGTTAACACCTCTAGTGATCCAGAGGAAGCAAGACAACCCGGATTTCCCTGAGCTTAATGTCAACAAGCTTCCCTACAATGAAGCCGGAAAGGACACCAAACCTCGGCAGTTTATCGTCCCACGATGTTTAACGAATGTGCTGCGATGTCAGTTGTACCGTTTTTTGCGTTGTACCGAAACATATTTTAAATGTCCTGCACACCCATTTGAGGCACGCTGTCATCCCACTTATCTGCATTTAAGGAACTACCACCCAGTAGCGCTGTTTCCCTGTCACCAAGGTAATGGAAAGTAGGGTGAGTGATAGCAGAAGAACGCAACTCCAATCCACCAACCTTTTAATAAATCATCAGCGTGGATTCTGACAAGGTTACTCGCGCACCGCCAACTTGCTGGTGGCGGTCGACCCCTGGACTATGACTGCGGGAGAGCGCCTCCCAGTAGACGTTATCTTCCTAGGCCTAATCAATGTATTTGGCAGAGTAAATCACTATGCACTACTCAGTAAGTTACTGGCTACAGGTCAGCATCAGGACGTGTACCATGAAGATCAGGGTAGACTTGTAGCGCTTGGGGATCCCTTGGGTGTTCCCCCAGCGCTCCCTACTGTTTTTTTGTTGTTCTTATTATTTGAAAATGACTTACACGTACGTTAACGCTGCCAAAGTGTAGCGTACACTTTGGTTTTCTGAAGACTTCTTAGCTGGTAGACAACAATATCCCTTTCGGCGCTAGCAAATTAAAAATCATGCAAAATACGAGTCGAGGGTAACAGGACTGGTGGACAGCCACTTGTCGTTGCTCAAGAAAAAGACCTTGGGACTATATTTTTAACAAAGCTTCGTTCTAAAGCCAATGCATCGACAGTAGCAAAAAAAGCGAACGATTAGTTGGCATCGCTTAATAGACTATTACGGAAATTCCCAACAAAATATTTTGCGAATAACTTTAATACTTCATTAAAACCGTTGTTGAAGGTGAAAATACAGCGGTGTGCTTATACCTGAAAGACAACCGCCTCTGAATGTGTGCAACGACGCCCAATGGAATGGGGTCTAGGTTCTTCGTTGAACTCCTTTGGGAATCGACTGGAGCTGCTAAACTACCTTCCACTGGTACACCTTTAAAGCAAATACCACAAGAGACTATCCTAACTGAAACCCATTAACCTGGTGCAGACTACCAAATTAAGCGGACACAATTTCAAACTAGGCATAGCAAGTAGCTAATTTACTGGCGATACAGTTCTGTAATCCGGTCCAACTTGGAATGCCCTTCCGGTGGAGATCGCGGAAACTGCCACTATCAGGACGTATAAGCGCTCTGACAACTGATTTACGACAAGATGGTCACTACAAACGGCGCACTACGTTTAGGATGCCCACCTTTCAGCTTGTATGTTAGCACTGGGGTGTACGTAGGCGTCGCAAACCCGGATGTCCTTGCACGTGTTCCGTTTAATCAACCCCGACTTAGCAAGTCCACTTACTGTGCATTAACCACGTGTTAACGTTAAATTTACTCACGACTGAATTTATTGCTAAAGCCCATTTTTCTTATTCCAACTGTGGCTTCTGTAATTCTTTACTCCAGTTCCATCGGAGGCGGGCGTAGAAGATAGCCATGACACCTTGTCACACAATAACACGGTGAATCCCATCTACCATGATACTCGACTGCTGACTGCCCTAGCCAACATGCACACAACACACGCGTCCATTCCGCGATTCACGGGACTGAGGAAGACGACCGACTCAAAAGCTGAGGATGTTTCTTAACAGCACACACTCATGCCAGAACGATTTTAAATGTGGCATCTTCGCAAGTGTTACACTGTTCGTCCCGCGAGAAACCAGTGAACAAGTGGTCACTGGCGTTAATCAAGAACACGAAAATTTTCGAAAACATACAAATAGGAAATTGGCTTATGTACAAGGTGGGATTTCAAATTTCCGGTCCTTCTCCTCCAGGTACCATCATTGCTATGTTACTGCCATTCAGAAGAATGTGAGATAACTTTGTTATTCTCTTTCCTTGTGATGTGAACTCGAATTCAGTGACGTCTACCAAAACCATGTTCACATATCCGTCGAACCCTAACAATGTTCCTACCATTTCTTTGTCATTCTTCATAATAATATGTATTCTGGACCCAATGCATTTATCAACCAACTCCAAAGGAAGAAGCTGAGGAACAGAAAGCGCCATGGCCAACTGGGTGGTTCCCAAACACCAGCCAATCAGCGCGAGGCATCTCATGTGTTTCAGGGTCATTCAGCGATTCAGCGATTGATACACGGGTTCGAGGCAGAAGCCCAAGGGTTTCAACGATTGATTCAGCGATTGATACACGGGTTCGAGGCAAAGGCCCAAGGGTCCCGGATCCAGTCGGTTTT
>LUCH01003583.1:48440-61821 GCA_013368495.1 Paragonimus heterotremus | reverse complement strand
TGGTGATAATCCTAGCACGTTCTGATTGAATCGGCGGCTTGCATGCAACGCTCTTATGGAACACATTATGACAAATGCAGTTATGTAAGAAGAACAGTTGCTCACAGACAGAGCCTTCACGGTTGGCATAGTTTTCCCATTTCTTCACACATTTGAGCGCGTTGCGTCCGAACATACCACTTAGCCTACTTGTATCTGGCGCGCTCATTGGTTCTTCGTTAGCGGTTTGCCGTGAGTGAGTTAGTTAATTGCTAGTCCACGTCAGCCGACATAGCGCCACGCGCACTCTGGGCTTGGCGTTGTGGATTCACTTGACACAAACACGTGCGACCAATGCCTTCTTATTTGGCATGTTTAAGGCGACCCATGTAACACCCTAACCCATTTCATTTACTGTCCCTCTTCTGTCGGAACTGGTATGTTCTAATTGTTTTGATTCGGGTCACTTAACAAATGACTGTTCGGTTTCAACCAAAGATTTGCTGTTCGGAAAAATTGCTGAACAGGCAGCTGACAACGTTAACTATTGTTTTAAAGTTGCAAATGTATTGAACCCAATTGTGATTTTTCTCGGAATATGTCATCTATTTATATTCACCCACATTCCTAATAAACATATTTTGCTTTCTATCCCTTGTCCACTAGTCGTTTTCCGACCTCGGTCATGAGACTGTGTTGCACGCACAAAGTCTCGGTATTCGTACAGTAGTGACCGATCATTCGTTGTTCGGGTTCGCTGATCTTTCTTCCGTCACGATGAACAAGACAGTGGAGAGTGTGCTGACAGCTGTAGATCACGTAATTTGTGTGTCGCACACTTGCAAAGAGAACACCGTATTGCGCTGCCGGCTGGACGCACAACGCGTATATGTAATCCCAAATGCGATAGACAGCTGCATGTTCACGCCAGATGTTACAGCCTCCGATATCAACTACGGTTAGTTTTAAGTTAATGCACGTCCAAAATATTCTAACCTGTTATCTGCATTCTCTGTCCTAACGACACTGATCCATCAGTTTCTCAGACCGTCACTTGATTGTCATACCACTGTTGATAACTGTGATTTGAGGATACCTGGATGAGAGAATGGGATTTGTTAAATTAAACCCCATGCCTATTCTCAAACATTCAACATCAAGTAGCTCACACTTTGCATACAAATAATCTAGCAGCGAGAAAAACGGTGCTTCTTCTGGGTTTCACTATTCTGCTTCATTAATAGTCATTACTTCACAGGCACTTCAGTCAAACAAAACAACGCACACACCACCGAAGCCTCATCCAGCAGTTCGAATGCTGACAACAGTGCTAAATATTCTTGACAAGTACTGCACAACAGTTCTTGTCAATATTCTGTTCTTTTTGAAGACCTATTGGTTGGTACCATATTGTGGTCCCAGATAAACTACATGCAATGAAATGAAACGGTGAAGCGATGCACATACGTTAAGACTGATATCACTCATATTCAGTAGTTTAGTTTGGTGATAATTTCAACAACTTGTTTCCGTTGATTGAGATAACGCGTTGATATTCCATTAATTGGCAAGTCTTTATGGCCCTCTTGCTTTTTCCATTCGGTTAGGATCTTTCTCCCTAATTACTACCGTAACACGCATGCTCGTGAGAACTTCAACTCATCCAACAGGAGTTAACAACTGAAAACCCACATAAATGACAGCTTTCAGGATTTATTTAGTCTTCAGGCAGACGTTTACCTAATCATATCATCTGCTTCCTCGTTCAATCCTTGCTAGTTTATATCAGCTAATTTGCCATTGTATACTCATTCCGCGCTATTGATTCCATTTTCCTCTCAGCTAACTTGAACTACATCATAGCCCATCCGATTTGAGTTTGAATGGTTTAGCAGTGGCGAATAGCTGTACACTCCATGCCTTTAAATGGATCACTTAATTTCGCTCAGCTTGACTTTTTTAAATTTTATCTTTTGTTTATTTCTGTCTCACCTTTTTGTGCCGCAGTAACGGTGGTTGTCGTCAGCCGTTTGGTGTATCGGAAAGGAATTGATCTGCTCGTTGCTATCATCCCTCCCCTATGTGCTCTTTTCCCTCAACTTCGTTTTCTCATTGGTAAGTGTCAACACTGGCAGTTTAGTTCGTGTAATCACGGATCGCGGCTGGTGAAAGATAAAATTACGGTTTTCTACCTCTGCCTAGATGAGCAATAACTGTGGCATTATTTGTTATGCTCTAACCCCAAAAAATGCTCGTCTTTGATTAGATTGGAATGCAATGTGTTACGAGTGGAAAGTTGAAAAGATGCACGGATGAGTTGGACCTCAAAATCATTGGTCGCAGTGCTCGACATTGATGTCTAACTGGCATACAGTCATGAAAAAATAGTCAAATCGAGCAGTACTTTGAACTTATAAGAAACGAAAGGAATGAGGCCCTGCACAAAATATCATTTGTCCAAATTCTAACATCTGGAGCAAACCGAAAACTGGGTTGCGAGTGAGATTGAGGCAACATCCGTGTGGCAGCTGCCTTGTAGTTTTCTTTGCTTCATTGGCTGCGCTTACGTTTTAGGCTGCTCAGTAAAACAACAGCAACATCCATGCCACTAAATCCGTTTGGCAGTTCTTTTTTACAGCTGCGATCACCAACTCTGTAGATCATGAGGATTCCGGACCTTACCAGTGGTGGGTAATCTGTTGGCAACAGTCTTTGTTCCCCTACCTTATAACATCGTTTGTTCATTTTGAACTCTACGCCAGTCATTTGCGGCGTCGCCAAGCAGTGTTTGGTTTGCGAGTCTTTTGATTAATATCGCTACACGACCAGCTTATTCCATCTGTTCTTAAAGATTAAGCAAGTGGATTCACTTGATCCTCACTACCACATATCCGTTTCCTTATCCCGTTGTTGCCTGTGTTTTGATGCTGTTTGATGATTGCCAATCGATACAGACATTAATTATCTAATATGTCAAAACGATCTACATCCTACCCTCTGAACGGCTACTGTTCTCGTGGTCTCCCTGCGTACATGTACCTCAAGCTATAAAGGGATACCTGTCTGTTGTTACAAGTGACTCTCACTCATTTAAACCCCTTTAACACTGGAGGTACTAACCTTCATTTTACTTCCCATAGCGCTCAAGCAGCCGTTACAGTTTCCCAAGCCGTAGATTTGCAGTCGGCCTGTTTTCTTCATCCCGCGTGTTTGAGCGAACACATGTCTGAGCTAGAGAAGCCCGTAGATTAGACAGTTGTGTCAAGTGATCGGTAGTCTGTATATCCTGAAAACAGTTTGTTCAATCCCATCATTACTGACTCGGTTGCACTACATCTAGCAAACTGATAATTTCAAACAACTTTGTACGCGGACCTCACTTGATTTGATATTTCGTGTAAGAAGAGTGGTCGTTTTTCATCAGCCTGTTTATCAACGTCAAAAGCCAACCGGCTATATCCAGCCTTCATGATCACAGCTTACTTTGGTAAAGCTCCGCTATCTTCCAAGGTGGATCCTAAAAAAAATATTGGTTTACGCCTAGAAGCGCTTTCAAAAAGTAGAACGTAATGGTGAGCTCGTTTTGTGATCACTTGCTCCGTTCCCTTCACTACCTTCACGTTCGTACTTAGTGTGTTCCAAATTGTTGTGAAATCAAATCTGGATATTTTGTACAACTTAGTGAATGTGTACACAATGATTTCCGGTTGATTCTCCACTCCGTACACTTAGTAAAGGTTTTCCGGACCATCCGATTAGCGGATTGGCTGGAAATCTATGCATTTCTTCTCACCTGAACTCAAAAATCAGTTTTGACATGGGACTCGTTAATGTCCTTGCCGAAAATGTCTTCCATGCTTTATCATTATTGACAATCTACCTACGTGGCTAACTGTGTTGTAGCTTTGTTTGTCTGCCGTTTTTATTGAGTATTCACTCTGCTATCCTCAGATCTACTCTTGTGGTCGTGTGTCGGACGACCGGTTAGTACTCGTGCCATGCGAAGCGAAAAACCAGTTTCACGTGTTTCTACAGGTGATTATTTATATGTCAATAGTCGGGCGCCCGTTAGCCCAACTTTATGGTATCTCATATTTACAGTATTTTCATGTTATACATACGAAATCCCTCTTATTATTCATGGACCCAGGTTAGTTATTATCAGACGGTCTTTGTTATCCATTTCGCTGCATGTACTGGTAGTTATGTATTGCGTTCGTTTGTTGTCTACACAATCAACGCATATATAACGGCAACTTTTTCCGAACGGTATCTTAATATCTACGAATGGTGCATTTTTTTGTTAGTTCATCATGTTCACCATCATCACCAAAGAGCAATACGTCAGTGGTTCTTATTTATGCTTAACTGCCATACATCCACGGTGAACAGGTGAATAACGGGAACGGAATGGATGAAAACTAACCACTAAAAACCATAATGTCTAAACCAAACATTCGACACTAAGGTGCCAACACCTTGTGAACAAAAAACTGAGCCACAAGTGAAAGTAAAGAATTATCAGAAAGACAGCTTCCTTACGACTTCCACTGTCCCGCGTCTTCATTTGTAAAGACAACTCGTCCAAACAACAGCAACCTCCACATCACTGAGCCCGATTAGTCGTTATCTCGCCTAACATTTCCAGACACCGACTGTGTGAGTTGCGATTTCCTCAGCTTGAGAGACTAATCTAACCTACGATGGTCAACCACCTGATGAATGAATTCATTTCTCTACGCCAGATCATCACCTGTCCATTTCACACCTAAAGCCAGTCGGCCAGTGTATCAGCATAGTACTCACTCTGGCAGACGACTAGCTGGCATGCTTAGTACGTGGTCTGGCCATCCCTGTCTATGTAACCACAAGAATTGAACAGAAACCATGGCTTGGTAATCCTTGCCAGATACCTCCTTCCTAACCTCTTCGTTGCTTATTCGTTAGTGCCATCTGATGCGGGCGTTCGAACACAAACATTGATGGTCAAATACTTGAGATGGGTTCATGACTTCTAATCTGAACGGCCAAGCTTTGGAACCCAAATTTAGCACAATCCCTGCCGTTACCTTGCATACGTGACCTGAAGGCCTCAGAAAATTGCCCCCCCCCCAGTCACCAAAGGTGTCTTATTTTAGATAAAACTGTCCCAAACTTAGGGACACGAGTTTATATTTCATTTGCTATACCTCTGTAACTGCTGATACAATATCTACGTATAGGCCTCTGAGCTGAAGTCATTTGATTGTAGTTCCCATGTTCAAGAAGATGGTCAGAGTTTTTTCCGGAAATATTAGGAAGATTAGCTTGGCTCCAGCCATGATCCAAGCTCTGGCCACCGGTGTTGGTATTTTCTAATATTCTGAAGTCGACGTTCGACTCTCCTATCCGACATGTTTCCTTGGGTCCCTTCCACCGCAGATGTATTCCAGTGAATTGTATAACGTTTTGGAAATCATTGTTTGCTGCTTACTATTGTGGGACATACATTCCTAAAGAATTATCATGAGCGTTCTTCACTTCAGATAACATTCGATAAGGGTGTGTAATTTTTTTTCGTTTTTCTTCAATGTAGGAACACTCATACGTTCCTAGAATCATTGAGTGGAACCTGTGATAGGTAGCATTTCGGCCGATAGTACGCATGCAGACAAGATTGCCGAGTTGTGATTGGGAATTTGTTTATTCGTGAACATCCGTTACAAACTATGCGGAACTACACTACGACGAATGCGAGCATTGTTTTTCATTACTGACGTGTACATACATTGATTGAGAGTGATGTATGGCAACAATCTCCGTGGGCACATCAGGCACAATGCGTATATAGTTATTCAATCATTTGTCCCAGCTGCCGGTCATTCTAGCGTTGAAGGCCGCCTGTTAGTTTCCTCGCGTTCGACTCGTACCATGATACTGGTTATTGACGGCATACATTACACAATAGCCTTACCTCTTTCGTTTACAAACAGTGTGCAGAGTTTTATGTTAGTTGAATGATGATTAGTTCTTGTGGCATGGACTTTTCACCTTCAAATGTGAAGTATTATTACACGACCATTAGGATGCACTCATTGCAGTCTGTCGACTTACACTTTTCTAGTCTCTAAAACTCTCAGTTGTACCGACCAAATATGTGAACACACTGCCGGTGTCTTATTCCCATACATTGGTTCAGATAAGGATTTAGGCTAAATCGTCTGACAGTTTTAGCATCAGGAGCGACTTATGTCACGATTGTGTACTGCCACCATTTTTGTTTAATGTTGTCGTAGATGAATTGGTGGAGGACTGTCTGTGGCACTCACAAGATGCTTGCACAGACTCCCTACCTGTTGGAAGACTGGCTGATTTTGTTCATGGTGATGACGGAGTGTTGCTGTTTGACAGGTTTCAAGTAGTTTAAACAATGCCAGACACCATTTCTCATTCTGCTGATTATTTTAGAATGCAATTCATTTTGCAACCAGGAAATATAATGTGCTTTTTTTGTGGCTGCTATGATTAAATTGATTTGATGTTGTTGTAATCAATTTATAGAGGTTTTCGGTTCGTTTACTTCGGAATTTCAACGTGATATGTTATCAGCCCATCTTCATCCCTGTGATTGTTTCACTGCTTTCTAATTTGTTTTGGATTCCTTCATCTCTATTGGAATCAGAACAGGAAACTGCAGGACTGATTTTCCTTTCTGACGTTCAAGATTCATTTGTAAACGTTTTTTAGGTGTGGATTCTTTTTGCAGGTCGAATGAGTTAATACGGTCGATGCTGTTTTGCTTGTCGTGATGTGCATTTACGTTCATTTAATTGTTCAGATGCCAGTTGTCTTTCATGTGATATTATCAAACTGATTGCTGTAAAGAGAGCACAAATCATCTGCAGTTTTCCTTGACGTGTACTGCTTGATGCTTCCGGGCCACTCTTTGTTGGTTACACACACACACACATACAGTTGGTTTATGACTTCTTCTAATCTTGTCTCGAATTGTTTGGCTCATTTGTGTTTACAAATTTGTAAACTGCATTTTATTTTCTCGTCCCGACTCTTCCCTAAATTCTGTCGGTTTCATTCAAACGTCCTGTATCCATTACATTACCGTTATGCTTTATTGACAGGTGGGGATGGACCGAAGCTTATCGACTTGGAAGAGGTGCGTGAACGTCATCAGTTACACTCGCGTGTGAAACTGCTAGGCGCTCTCGCCCCGGAACAAGTGCGCGGAGTAAGTTTCAATTGTTAACTTTCTTGGGTTGCTTGTCTTTGTTGGGAAAAGGCACTTTTTCCCAAAAATTCGCATTATTTGCGAATTTTGGGAATTTGAAC
Source organism: Paragonimus heterotremus (assembly GCA_013368495.1). Taxonomy (NCBI): domain Eukaryota; kingdom Metazoa; phylum Platyhelminthes; class Trematoda; order Plagiorchiida; family Troglotrematidae; genus Paragonimus; species Paragonimus heterotremus. The sequence goes on along the minus strand of LUCH01003583.1, from coordinate 54,516 downwards.
GCCTGCTAGAGTTCTCGAACATCCGAGAAGTTGCGCTCGCCTCTGATTGATCCATTCGGTGGTCTAGGGCCCAGGCTACCCCAAACCTATAAATACAGTTGCTGGAAATCACAATTTTGCCTTCGGACTGAGCAGTAAATGATGCTCGTTTGAAGGCCGTCTTTTTCCTTACTTGTTGGGGGGTTCTAAGCTGCGAGAGTTACGTTCCGATATTTGAGCCCTGATTTTCGTACCGTTTTGCGATATCATTGCGTTCGTTCGTGATAGAGATATTGCTCGTGGTCTTGCGTTTGTTCTTGCCTTTCTGTATCAAGTGGGGTCGTAACAGTCGTATGTATCTTTTTCATTCTTCATGACTTATCTCCGCAGGTGCTCGTTCAAGGTGATATTTTTCTTAACACGTCTCTGACTGAAGCATTCTGCATCGCTCTCATTGAAGCCGCCTCTTGCGGGTAAGTAATCTGCTTCCCTCAATTTGTCTTTCTGTTACGCTTGCTTTAGTGTTTGTCGTTAATCATATTCGAAATGTTACCGATTGTTTATTCGGTTGTTTCTTGCTTAGTTTCATTACGTCGTTCATTTCATTCTCGAAGACTTATAGTTCCGTTTTGCTATAGTCGTGCAGAAACTTTGTGTTCTACCAACGATCACTCGGCACGTACACTCCGCAGAAAAATTGTTAAATCACACAATTCTTTATTATTCCATAAGACTGTGTGGCCATTTTTAAGCTAACCTACTGGTACCTGATGTGCTTTTCATTAAAACGAATGACAGTTTCGTCTGTGTTTTTAACACTTAGTTGACGAAAATGGGGATGAAACCTCTACCTTTAGAGATTCTTTTTCAAAGGCAGATGATATATAATGTTCCTTCCCTGGTGCTCTGGTATATCGTTGACAAAAGAATTCAGCATATTTTTCCTAAGATTACGTCATGATCGTCTCAACTTTTAGATCAATCAGAGCATTGTATTTCGACACTTTTGTTTAGGTTTCATTCGTTGCTACTGGCTGAGCAATCCAACACATATAATTTGCAGTGTTCTAGTGGTCGGTTGAGGAGTATGTGATTAGGGGTTATGTCGAATGTTTTCTTGGTGGTTTATTTTCTGCATCATGTGAACTGTAATAAAAATCGGTCCCTCTCGGTTCCTCACGTTTGTTAGCTTTTTCTATCAACTGTCACAGTTTATTTCGTCCTTTCCTTGAGGTAGTATTGGGGGGCAGTACATAACCTCATAAGAGTATTTATACCTGACGAATTTGTCCGGTATTGTACGCTCCATGTGTTCAATTATTTTCCACGTGCTCTATTTAGTCTGTTCGGCTTCAGTATCGTTGACTCAAACAACTAACTTTAATTTTACCGCGTTTTGCTGTACCTCACCAGTTTATTAGTGCGAGTAAAACACGGTCTATCATTATTCTTGTTATCGGGCCCCACATTTATGTTTATATATTCGACTTTCGTCTGTCTAAATCGTGCCATACATCCAGCTATCGTCCACTGCAACAATTTTGAAACATACACTGGCTTAGAATAGTCAATAATCACCTGGGCGCATATACACTGTGGACAATGCCATAATGGATAGGTTCCTCAGCTAGTCTAAGGTCTCACACTCGACACTGCTCAAGGGAAGAGTCACGAATTTAATTATTCCTCATCTGGGCAGCATTACGTAGGTGCGTAGTTCTCACGGGTTGTCTCATATGATCAATGTGGTGTATTTAAGTTTACGAACATGCTGGTTGCCGATCGTACATTCCGTTCAATTTCAAATAGTGACTGAGTCGTGAGAAAGTTTGTTGATCCCAGCCTTTAAAAATACGTCATTTAGCTGCCAACATATTTTCGTATCTTCATGTTCCGCTGCGTGTTATCTTTTTTTTCACCATATATTTGAACGACACCCACTTCAGCTAGCATTGAGGCGCGAATTGTGCGTCCTCGTCTCGTTACTTTTTGTCTGTTAATGTGCGGTTTTTGTTCTACCTTTTTCTTGAAGGCTTCTAGTTGTCAGCACTGCAGTTGGTGGAGTTCCAGAAGTGCTGCCGAAAGAATTCATCCGACTTGCTCCTGCTCGGGCATCAGACTTGGCCAAATGCGTGTCGGAAGCTATTCGTGTAGTGCTTGAACGCCGCCAGTCAGCCAGCCAAACTGGGTCCAAATCGACTGTGCTATCCGAATCTCAACTAGATTCCGTGAGTTCCTTCTTGGCATCGTTCGTGTTTTCTTTTTCTTATTGCGATTGTTTTCATCGATCGGCTGCGTGGATTATAGGGTCAACTGCTTATATGAAGCCCAGGTGAAATTCAACTGTTATTTGCATGCTTTTTTCACTGCTGTCATTTAGAGCGATGATCACGACTGTTCTCCCGGTGATAATCTGATAGATACATCGCCCACAACAACGGACAGTCCTTGTGAGACCGCAATGCAGCGCGCATGGCGAATGCACGAGTGGGTTCGAACAGCCTATTCCTGGCCCCATGTTGCCCGACGAACAGAGGCAGTCTATTACGCGTCATTTGCAAGAGAAAAACTCACATTCACTAAACTGTTACATTGGTAATGCATAATTTTCGTTTTACGAATTCTTTCCATTCACATACTTTCAGTTTTAGTAACAGCTGTCTATTCATTTCGGTTGATTGTCTGCTGTTTATGTGGCTGTAAAGCAAATGGCTTATCGGATCAGGACATTAGCTTGACCAATGCTTTCTTTTGCCCCAATCAACACGACTGTCTAATGGTTTACTGTTGCGGTGTTAATGTGTTTTGAATGCCGCCACTTCTGAGCCAATGGAACTTTTACACTTGTAGTTCATTGTCACTGTTATCCGAGTCCACGAGATTTCCACCTGCGTGGTTGTTCCAGCTGAGTTCTTTACACAGGCGCGTCAGAATTCCTTACATCTTAATTGGACAGCCCCAATTACTATCCGGGGAATGCTTCCAGTCATATATGCGAACTGGGAAGATTTCGCTCAATTCAGTACTCCCTTCGTTTATATTGGGCGAAATTAGGAAATTGTCTACTACGCGGAGGTGTTCATTATAGGGAGAGACTGGAGCCACGTTATTCGACAGTTAGGATCCATACTACTCGTGAATAGTCCGAAATGACTATACTTCCATCTGGTCCAATTTGGCGAGATAGAAGAGCTTATTCATATTTCACAACACAATCTACACTCGTCTGAAATCTACTGTAATTCGGTTTGCATCACCTGTAAATGTAAACTCCCATATAGTGAGCATAAATTTGCATTAGAATACTAGCAAATGAGATCGCTTTGTTGACGGCACAAAAATGGTTTACCACGGTACTCTTCATCGATTTCGTTTGCAGTTTCTTCCATAGTAGTTCACTAGGAGCGAAAATGTGTTAACTTCAAGCAGGAAGAAAGTGTTATCAAATTTATCCATTTAACTGTGAGCAAGAAATTCGACACGAATGTGACTTTTGTCGAACTTCACACGGTTTTCCATTAGCATTTTATACTATCTTTTTTTTTGAAATAGTTTGGAGATCTGTACTGTTGTAATTCAGCTGTCTTCTCACTCTGATTTTACGATTTGCGTATTTTCTGATTAGGTCTCAATTAACTTTTTGCGATTGAGGTTTTCAGGCTGGTTGACGAAAACAGTCAATGGCATGTTAACTATCATGACTGTGTAAAGTAGACCAAGATGATAAAGACAGAAGAGTGTATAATGCCAGAGATTGTGTCTGACGGACAGACTCAATAGAGGCCAGTCGACACACAGTGCTGTCGGTCCACTGAGGTATACATCACCCATGGCATCATCAGGTTGGCGTTCTCAGTCTGCTACATGTTTTGAGTTTGAGACAAGTTGCGCGATTATGCCTGGGTGTCCACCATAGAAAGGCAGCCCACATGTTCTTGTTAGGGTGAATCTGGCGCTAATTCTTTGAATAGTGGTTCAGAAATCTTAAAACTGTCTGTTGCACAGAGATGTCCATCATAAAAATGCTTTACTCTGTAAAGAGCTTACTGCACATCTGTGTATTTTGTTAAGTTTTTACCAAGCATATATCCATTCTGTTCTTTATAAGTTTGTCCGTAGTAGAAGGCAAGAAGCTCTCCTAAGGTTGATACCATAATTTGAAAAGCTGAAGTACTTAATCTCATGGAAGTACACTTCAGAATATATTCAAACGGCTTGTGGTACATTTTTTTCTGCTGTTTTTTCAATTCTTATCTTCGTTGCTTAGCCTCGTTCAACGCGGTGGTATGACGGGTCGGGTGCTTGTCTGTCTGGCCCTGATTCACTGGGTATTCCTTCAACTGTTGTGCTGGTTACGTCCGGACCATGTAAGTAAAGTTTATACTTTTTAACATATCTGGATATTTTCTGGTATCCCCAAGCACTTCTAAGCCGATTATCAAGTTCCTTCGTATACAATACTGAATCAGTGGGGGAACTAGTTTTCACCATTCATGTCGCAGATTGATCTATACGGCACTTCTAAGATGCGGGAACTTACGTATTGGTTTGGAAGTAGCCGGTCACTGTAATTAGTGTTTGAATTGTTCAATCGGTTGAGTCGTCGACGGCATTAAGAATTTGATTAATTTCCGGATTAGATATATTTTGTACAATTTACATGTTTACACAGATTTTGTCTAGAAGAATATTTGACATTAATTCGAATTTATCAGAAGATTGTGAAGGTTGTATTTAAACATTTCCAAAAGCGGAGTTCATGCTGTCTATTAAAACTGTAAAAGTATTTCTTATTTGTTACTTTATTTTTTTTCTGGCTTACAAAGTTTCGACTGACGATCAGTTTATTCAATTACACTAACACTTGGAAATCATTTAAATGAATTTTGCGATTTGAACTAAAACAAGTGCATATGAATTACAATTTTATGCACGTTTCTTTGTTTTTTGTTGTTGAATAAAGTTAATTTTTCATCGTCATTTGTGTCTGTATAATTGTCCAGTGTGTTGCCCGCTAATGCTGTGCTCCATCAAGATACTTTGGAAAAATAAGTTATGCCTGCGAACAACTGTAATGTAGTTACTATATTAAGCGGACAAAGGCCAACATATTAAAAGTTGTGGAAACTCTCAAACTGACAGTCTTTACGATTGTGAGTTAGAACACATACCGGTATTCGTAAAAGGACAGGAAGACGATTTACTAGAGTTTGCATTCACTGAAACTCACAATCTACAATGCTGAACTAGTTTTTACAACGTTTCAGACGAGATTTTCAGTGTAGGGAACTGGTTGCTGTTGCTGCTGACACATTCAGACACATTGTGATTGGTAACCATTATCCCTATCGTAGCTTGGTATGTGATGCCACTTACAATAAATTTACCACTGTGTGCTTCTTTCGGAGTCATTATTTTGTTTTGCCTGGTTAAAGTTCACGTAAATATTATCATCAGTTTGGAATGCAACTGCCGGTGACTATTTTTGTGACTATACGATGTCCGTAGAGGTGTTATAAACGAAGTTCATGAGGAAATTTTGACAACCTCTGACAGACCGTTGTGTGATTGTTCAAAAAAAATCGTTGATGAATAGTGATATATATATATATATGTATATATATATATATATTTATTGTCAGTTTCGTAACCATATTCCGCGAATGCCATCCCTTGATGAAGCATGATTTCTTTCTAAGCGAATTGCAACTCTCTTTCCGTTTGATTGGTGTTGTCGGCTATCGTTATCCTTCTACCATTCCTCACCTATTAGACGGATCTCTCGGAAATGAGACCTCCGATTTCTCTTGTTCGCAGTTTACCCACTTCGGGGCTATGTTGTTCTCCCCAGTTACTCTGGAGTCATTCCGAAATTCCAAAAAGACCTGAACTTAACCATATTCCATGAAAATTTGTGTTTATGGCGTCGGTATGAACCACGGATGTATTGTTGTCTATGATGATGATTATGACGAATGACTGGTATGTGAACTGACCATATTCAGTTCCTCCAAACACCAGACTGATGAAGCTTACTAAAATCCACCTATCACTTCACGTAAGTACTACAGCAACGTTATTCTGGCCACAACCACTT
>LUCH01003582.1:26232-68942 GCA_013368495.1 Paragonimus heterotremus | reverse complement strand
TACAATGATAGAACCATTATTTGTCTGGTATGACATCCTGACCTTCGTTACAAAATTAATTTTTTTCTGAAAGGTCTTTATTTTCACATCCCAAATAGGGTCAAGTGCTTTTGTAGTCGGTCGGATTTTTTATGTAGACGGATACCATCGCGTTAGTAGCCTTATAGTAACTCCAGAACATTGACGCCAACTGTAGAGATGATTCGTAATTTGTTATAGTTGGGCATTTCGCCAGATAACATACCACAAGCTACTTATCAAGAGAGAGATAAGCTGAAAATGGATTAGTTGTTACAAAAGAAAGCCTGTGCTCTCGTATGGATCATTCACAAAAATTTAGCGGGTTTCATAATGCGATTCAGATTTCGAGGGGACCAAATGAGGATTTCTAATCTATTTGATATATTACACTTCTAGCTGGATACCAGTAGTTCGACCACAAACATTTTGGGTGAAAAACTAGTGATTAGTGCAAGTTGACTTTTTTCCAAAAGCCACTCAGAAACGGAAGTGATGTGGGCTTCCGTGTGATATTTATGTTGATCGTTAGCAGTAGTACAGCCCTACGTGTCTTAACGAATTAGCTTTTTGTTCAAAATGATTGCACATCCGCCAAAAGTTGGACTTACTTCCTTCTTCCTCCAAAGCCTGTGTTCGTGTGTTCAACAGTCGGTCAGAAGTTGGATGATTGAGGCCGGCTGTAGAAAGTTGATTTGCCTCTGTAGCCGAAATAAATTTGTGGTATTAACCAAGTGGTATTACTCGCAGATTGCCTGACCAAACCAAGGAAGTCAGATCATGAAATGTGAGACCGTACACTGGCTTCCGTCTCACAGTTCGAGACCAAAACGAAAACGACAAAGTAGTGGCAACCGTAACTGGTCTAGCAGCATTTCATTAAGACTGCAAGAACCTACTGATTCATTAAGTTTCAATCACCAACCGTGAGTCGGATAATCTATCAACACAAACAAACCAGTTGGAAGAATGTTATTCAGCCATCTGAACCCGGTTGCGATGATGGTTTTATAGCACACACATCTATGAGTGACGACAGACTCGGCTGGATAATCCACTGGACACAAACGAAGTTTGCAGACTACAGGAGGTTGAGAAAAATTGTATATATCTAAATCTGTTTTAGACCACCTAATGATTACTTGCTTTATGATCAGTTTACAATAATATTAGCATGTCATAAGTTGTTTTTAACATAACGTGTTCCCGAAAAATCAATGGCCGGCGAATTCTAGTTTCGTTTCCAGTAAATATTACATCATCATCTTATATCTGTACCACTCCGCCCAGTTTACATTGATAGACCGTTAGGGTGGATACTTTTGTGATTTAAATAGCATCAAACTTGCGGATTTTTCGCGTTTATTCTCACTATTGTATTTGATTTACGACGTTAGTGACCAGCACTAAATCATACAGATCACCCATCGATTAGATTACTTAATTTTGATTGGACGGTCGATCAGTGGGGAAATCGGGAACAACGCATTGGCCCTCTCCTGTTATTTGTGTAATTCATGATTGTCTGTATGTAGTTAATGCACACGGGACCCTCATGCCTGCCTTAAATTACATACACGAGGCAGAAGAAAATGCCAGACCAATAAATATTTATACAAACTACCAGAAAACTATCCACAAAACGAGATGACGAAATTCATGTAAAACATCGTGCGATCTTTTGGTTAGTTCTATCTGAAAGATAACAAAACCAAAGGAAGCATAGAGGTGTGCTTCAGATCACTCGGAATGCCATGAAGTAGGAAGTGTATAAACCAAGTGTCTTGTTCAATCACAGTTCGTCCAATTCGGTTTCCAGTATCTCACAATTTCATTTCTCAAATACTTAAGTAGTTGTATGGAAAAATATTGGACCAAAATTAATGTGACCCTAAAAATCAAACATATTAACAGTAGAATAACTCGTAATTTTTATGGAGGTACGTGGATACTGATTGTAGTCGGACAGGCTGCCACCACTTGAGTTATTGAACTTATCAACTCTCTCGGCTAGAATTTAATTAACATGATTGGACTAGAGGATAATACTATTAATCTTAATCGTTTCCAAAACTTCTTCGATGCCAGTAAAGCTAAGTGAGAAGTCTAAGGCTTTTATGTTGATGCCAAGGTAGTTTTAGTGTTTTCGTTGATATTCAGAATGCTGACTATATTTGCCATGGAAATGAAATCCTTCAGTAATTCTGTACAAAAACAGTGCTTAATCTCGCCGGATGAAGCCCACAGTTACTATTCTTTAAGATCCAATGACCTTGCAAGTGGTCCAAGATAAAGTTAACTATTAGCATTTCTTATATAACGTTGGTTAGAGAGTCGGGAGTATTGATTTTTCTAACCCTAAGAAAAGGATAGTCCCATATGTGGAACTTTTTTTCTACACCCGATTTCGACAGTCTATGTATGCCTATCATACTTTTCAAGCATTTTGATCCAAGATTGGACAAACTTTCCGCCCGCCGAAGATTCCTTGATATTCGCTAAGACCTTTATCTTTTAACAGCCTACTCCGGAATTTGTTGCACTTGACTGTCACGTGCTAAGATTTCAATATGAAGAGATAGTTTGCTGATTTGCGCAATATTGCTTTGACAATGCAGAAGTTTCACGCCATGGTTATTGAGAAAATAATACCGGGATTTAGCGTCAGCTCGGGACACTGAATACTTACTGATATTGAGGTGAATGATCGAGTTGGAGACGCGATTATTCTAAAACTCATCAAAATATATCGACACGATGATTATATATGGTCAAACACGAGCAATCGAACGAGTAATCACTCAACGAAATTGGACTCACGGATGAGAAATGACAAGCGAAAGTTCACCATAGAAAGCGTCAGCCCAACGTACGAAATCAGGCAGAAGTGCACAGGATCTTCAGATCGCAATCTCTCCGCGTTAAGTACTGGAATTTCGCCTCATAAACGCCAGTGCAAACACGGCATAGGTACCTGCAAATTGAACATAAAGGTCGTGCTTTATTGAACGACTTTTCGCTACAGTAATATTAAAGCTTACTGGAGCTGCCGCGATATGTGGCCCCCGCGATTGTCATGCGAAAGACGGTAGTCCAGACCAGATGTTCCAGCAGTGGGGTCTCATCTAAAATTTCAACACTTTCCGAGTTTTTTGAGTCTATGTGCGGTTTATTTCGGACTGGGCGATTAGTAATTTAACTAAACCAAGGTTAGAAAGATTGACCATTAACTAAGTCCGTTGTTAACTTCAAGCGTATATCCCACTTGCATAACTCGTGTGATATTCTCCCAAATAGACACAACGGGAACAGGAATACAAAGACTATTTGTGGAAAATCTAAAGAATAAACGACAGCCAGATCAAAAAGACTTCAACCGCCGCCGTCGCCAATTAGATTCAGAACCAGCCCGTGCCGACCATCGAACAACACCCACTGCTGACATAGCGCGAAAGCACCACTGGGTTCAGAGTTTCCTGCACAACGAGTGATCTATCTATCCTTTGTGATCCATTGAAGTAGATTCACACAGAACTCACAGAACCAAGCTATCTATTTGTGTTTCTCTGTTTCGTTGCCGTGGCAGTTGTACAGAGGTGTTTGTCTCCGTCCCATTGACCTGGGACAAACAATGAACAAGAATGATACATTCGATTGTACAACACGTCCTCACATAACTTGCTAAGTTGGCCCGGAGTTCAAATCCCCATCTCGTCGAGGACATGCACAATGCTCCAGGCCAATACAACTTTGTGCAAATGGATGGTTTGGGAGCTTACATGAATACGAAAACCACCACCAGATGTAAACGATATCCAGTCTGTATCATCCGAATCTCAAACGAAAAAATGTCCGACTAGAGTTGCGCTCATGTTTTGCTTGGTCGTTAGTGCTTATTCCTACAAAGACCGGTATATGAAATAGGATCTACCTGTTTATGGGGCCAGCACGTTGACGTTCAATTCATTCACCTCACACTGATCATGATATATTCCCTGTACTTAAACGTTCAGCCACAAACTTTTGTGAGTGATGTTCGAATTCCTTCAGCATCTCAAGAGAATATATAGTAATTCCAAATTACTCTGCAGGCATGCATTCTCAGTCCGGTTTAAATCAGGTTTTATTTGTTTTGTTGTATTTGGAACTTCATGAAATGTCTTGCTTCATTCAACGCCACGCAACAGGCAGAGTGCTGAAAGGAAGCTTCACAGTTAAACACTCGCATCCCGAATGTCTGAATGTATTCCGTGGGTAACATGATGTTGACTGCCTGAGTTTTAATGTAGGGGTTTATGGAGTATCAACCATTTCGTTGTTTTTAGACTGTGAAATTTTCTCGGTTTTTGGTCGGTTACGTAACAGTAGTGAACTTGATATGTGGCTTTCACTTATATTGCTGGGTTGCAGAGCATCTAAACGCGTTAACATCTTCTGGTGGACTGACTATGGGACGATTGTTTAGAACTGAACGGCGACAGTTGAGTCGATGCCAACGGTAGCACAATTACGAAAACTAATTCTTGTTATCTCTTTTATTTGAAGGGAAGTGTTGAAAATTGTACGCGCACTTTCAGAGACACGTTCAGCCAAGCTGTGTTTATTAATCGAATAGGCAGTATTGTAATAATCAGTTATCCTGTGGTTTTCTTCACACATGCCAACCCATATGTCCAGGCCTTGTTCAGAAGATCCGATAAGTGTTCCGACAGAATCAGGACCACATACGGATGCTGATGGAAATGTTTAATTCACAAGAAAGTCTAAAGTTAGAAAGACCACGATTTTCCATCGTACAAAATACCCAACAACGGCAATTTTGCCTACTCTCATATATACAAAATTAATACTTCCAAAAATCTCACTAAACTCACAGTTACCCCGAAGCTTACATTAAAAAATAGACCGGTGTAACAGTACCTTAGTGGTACGACCCCACCTGATAAAGGCAAGAACAGACACAAAGACCGCGAGCAGTACCTCTATCACGATCGAACGCAACGATATCGCGAAACGGTACGAAAATCACAGCACAAGTATCGGATCCCAACTCTCGCAACCTAGACCCCCTCTCACAACAAGTAAGGAGAAAGAAGACCTTCAAACGAGCTTTATTTGCTGCTCAGCCCGAATACAAAATTATTATTTACAGCAACTGTATTTATAGGCTTGGGGTGGCCCTGGGCTTAGGCTACCGAATGAACCAATCGGAAGCGAACGCAACTTTTCGGGCGTTCCAGAATTCTGGCGGCCGTTTGAATTCCCGGAAAATGATTAATCTATTTTTCATGACAAATAAAGCGAATATCTGGGAGAAAGTGCCTTTCCCAAACATTTAGAAATATTCAGTAAATATGCAATGAAATCACTGATCCTAACTCAGAAGCTCTGGGAACACGACAAAAAATTTACTGAAATAATGACAGTTTTAAGTACAGTTATATTTCATGATAAAATAACTCCATTGAATTAACTGTGTGAGATAAACAGCACAACCTACTGAAAGGTATTGGAAACTTTGACCACGATAACCAAATTCAGGAATCGTATATGGGCTTTTTTATATAAGGCAAATAGAAGTTATTTGATTGTTACAGTTCACAGGTTTGGACTTTATTCTGCTATCAGAAATAGCAGTACTAGGCCGTAAAAATGGTGAGGCATTCTTCGGCAGATAATGTTTTTCAACTGACTAATCCATCAACATGACATGAAAACGCTTTCTGTTAATCGAGGCATTCATAGATTTTGTATAGAAATTCCGAGCTGCAACTTTCAAACTGTTCTCTTGTGTATTGGGTAGTCACTGTTTCAATGAGTACCGCCAGCCGTGTACACTAGAGCTGCCTCGCAAAGGCCTGAATACGACAACATATTGTAGGCATGTTTCATTTCAGAGTAGAAGACCGTTCAGAATGCAATGTCGAGTTTATCCGGCACATTTGTCACATAGCGTATGAGTTTGCAGCCACTATCCAGAGAAATTAGTTTTTTGTCAGTGGCCACTGTACCGTTGGGCCACATGTTCATTTACAAATTAAGGGTCGACGTCTCAGAAGTACCTCCCAGATACGCAAAGGAATCTGTGATTTTCTGGGGACGTCTGTATCAATTGAGGAGTTTTAAAATTCTCTTTATGTGTCAAAAACCTCTTTTGATTCATGAAATAGTTGTAGATAAGTGTTTCAGATCTAATACTGTAAAAAAAACCGAAGGGGTATTCCTTTCCGTGGAGCTCACGAGCATAGAGTTGGGCAACTGATGGTTCCACCTCTTCCTGGGATGAGCTGTAAGTCTGTGCTACATCATATAATTTTGAATAGTTTTACCACTATTAAAATACTGTCGTCAATGAGTGGCTTCCAAACATAGCACAAACAAGGAATCGTTGTTTCATTCACTCGAAATATGCCCGTTGCGGATTTCCTGTCCACTGATAGATTCGCGTCATCGGTATCTTATCTCCACGACGTTGATGGTGGGCTGTCCGACGTTAATTGCACACAATTCCCTACGTTTATTTTTTCAATTGTATACAGGTCGGAAGTGCTACGTCATTAGCCCACGACGTCATGTGTTGAGCTAGGCGTTTGAACATACAGGCCTAACAGTTACCGTCGCTGAAGCTTCAGTGTCAACGCTGTAACATTGATCCAACAAAGTACGCATGTATGAACTGTTGGTTCCTACGTGTGTTTACAATGAGCAGGCAGGCCCGCTTGCCGGGTCACTGCTGGCGTTGGGAGCTGGCTACTGATGGTCCTTCGAGAAAGGTTTTAACTGGACCCAGATGGTCATTCTGGGTATGGCATTTCTGAAGCGACTGTGGGCCATACTGTCAGCTTTCCAAGCTGAAGGACTGCCGGAAAGGTCAGCGAAAGTTGAAACATTAGGATGAAAAACACTATGCACTTGACAAGAAGATAGACTAGATAATGCAATAATCATTCTAAAATTAGCTACTTGTGGTGCTGTTATCATTTTATCAACCGTCTGGTGTGATCTGTATACGGGGTCTTACTAAGTAATCGTGATTATAACAATCCACGTGAGGCTTATGTTCGTAATTGCAGCGGTTTGTACCAACAACCTACACCACCGGCCCCCGTGGGTCATTGTGTGTGGCAGACACTAGCAATCATTCAATATTGTAAACCCGTTGGGTTTGTACAACTATATGTGTGTGACAGAGTGCGTGCGCACGCCTAGCTGATGTGTCAATGTTGGGCCTCTCAGCAAGCTTGACAAACTAAAACAGCGACGAATTAAACTGGTAGACGACGCGTGGGCGGTTGATCAATATTCGAAATTTGGTCAGTTTTGAGCGCGTCCTCTCTCTAACGCGTTCTCGCCCAAACCTACCATTCGTCCATACAGCTTAAAGCAAGACAATGAATGATGACTGATTATGAAAGACAGGACTCTCCAACACTTCTTTTGTGTGTATGAGCTACAAGCAGAGGGTACAAGTATCTAACTTGTTAGAGAAAAACATTACAGAAGCATACATAAGCCCTCGTAAATGAAGAGTGGTATTTAAATTTTCAGTTCCGTCCTCTGGTCAATCGTCACAGTCATAAGTGTCCGAACATATGTAAGCATTCGATAACTTCAATTACTTAGTTAAGCCTAATCATAGCTTTCGCTTTCTGACGTTTTAGACAGCTACTTCCAGATAGAAACACCGGAGTCGAGCTTCGTTCCTGATAGAGTCCGTCACTAATGCTATCGTTGCATACCCTTGTCCACATATCCATCAGGCAACATTTCTGCCAACTACAGTATTTATTTGATACTATATATATATATCAGTCGATAAGGTTATATTTAAGCTACTTTCAACCAGTCATGTACATCAAGAAAAGCGTATCGAAGACACCGGATCCCAAAGTAGAATAGCAAATCAATTCGAAAGATGTAAAAATCATGCAAGATTTTTTGTCTAAAGAAGACACCTTTGCAATGAATATATGTCAACGAGTTGTAGACATAGGTGCAAACCAGTTATGCCAGTTCCCAGCCTCATGACTCCGGAGTCCCATCAAACAAAACTGTGGATAAAGAAGATCAAGATGAGCTGTAATAAGCCATGTAGACAATGTCGTACCAAACGTTGATCGTTCACATGTAAAGCCGATTTACGCACAGTAATGATCATATTTGAGAACTCGTACGTAAAATAAGGACCACTGATGGGTAGTTGGAGATCTGGTTAGTTTCAAGTTAAATATCACTCATATTTGATCGCAGACTTCGCATCCAGCTAAACTATGTAGCCAGCCTCTTTCAAAAAGAAGCACTGAACTCAATTTCATTGTTGTTAGAGCCCGTCTGTAGTGCATACCTTATCGAGACGACCGGGCAACTTGAGCATTACTCACAAGCAGAAGTGGTTGAGCGTTCAGATGTGATTTGTTATATGCTTAATGTGGGGTCATTGACGTATCTGTTGATACGGTTGCTTCAGTGAAGAGTGGCTGGAGCTCTCGTCCTGGCCGTGGCAAGGATATGCATTAATGGCGAGCTTTAACAAGTGCAAAATCCGGATACAGTGTTTTGTTTTCGAAAGGAGCTGATTAAAATGTATATAAGAATGCAATAGCTGCCATCAACTGTGAGTGATGTTCCATTTGAAAATAATGGTTGTACAAAAATCAGAGTGCGAAAGCTTAGTAGAGCTGATGTTTGTAAGGAAATATGATGTAGCATTCAGTCACTGGGTCATCAAAAATGGAGAGATTTTACTCGCAAAGAATCACAATCCTCAAATGTTAGCAGGTCCTTGTACCCACTTGAGACAGATCTGTGACTATATGTAGCAATCAAAAACAGTCAAACTTTAAGATGACCAAACAGTTCCCTAATCAAATGAAAGATATCTGTGTGTACGTGACGAAAGTTAATTGACTTCACCTACGATAAGGGAAAGGCTACGGTAAGACTACTACTACTGATTCTCTCTACGACAATATAGACGTTTAGTTATCAAACCATACCTCAACTATTACACATTTAAATCCAGAGACAGTGATTAAACAACGTTAACAATTAACAGAAATTTGACAAGAAATACGGATGTGTTAATGAAATCGTTCAGCCGATCCAGTGTTGTATTTTAAAATTAGACATCCCAATAGCCAACTGTTATATGGTTTATAAGCGCTGTCTCACTGCTACACTTTCCTGCCCTATGGGGTATAATTGACCAGTTCATTGTGGCTGACCAACAAACTGGCTAGTACTCACCACTGCCAAAGAATAGGTTAGAAGAGGTTCCTGCAGGCGGCTGGTCCTACAGAAAAGTAACCAGGCGGTAAAGAGTCGTTCTGAATCAGCTGGATTTCAGCAGCCCTAGGCAGGTTAGGGACCGGAACCAATGGGTATCGGAGTACTTACTCACTAAACTATCGGGTCACGGCTACCACAATTATAGAAAGATATGTCAGTTAATCTTCTCAGGTGTTGCACTCCTCTTAAGCATAGATTGAATCCGATTGGCTTATTGTGTAGTTGATACGACTTAACAACTTAGAAGCAGCTATCGAGCACTTTATCGATGGTTGCTGGGATCAAATGCTTATAGCAACATTGTGTCTTTAAGTTTTATCTGTACGTTGTAAGCTGGAAATGTTATTCCCAGGTACCCTATAAGGAAAAAGACCCATGAAAGGTATATTATTCTGTGATACCACGTTGGTTATAATAGAGCTTAGCGGATGAAGCAATCAAGCGGAGCACGAGCAATGTTCATACTTTTTCTCGACATAATTATTACCGGTTGCATCCACAGAATAAATCAGAAAACTCCATAAGGTTATCTAGAAATATGAATTGTACGATCAGTACCCAGTTATAATTACGAGACTCAAAAATTATCACAGACACGGCCATCGATTTGCGCATTGTTTAGTACTACAAAAGAGAAAAAGCTCTGAATAAGGCAACTTTGAGGTCTAGTTATGGAGTTTGAAATTGTTAACACCTTCTTCTTATTCAGATCCCCAACTATTGATTTAAATTCCCAGGTGAATCGGGTTTATGACTGAATTGCGGCTTAAACAGGTGAAGTCTACCCAAAAAATCATTTTATCAACCATTAAAATAAATACAAAAGATTACATGAAAACGTAGACAGTTTATACCATATTTTTTTAAATTTAATTAGTGAGCTGTTGAAATGGGATCTTGTGACGGCCTATTTGCCGAAGTTTGGAGGGATGGAAACCCCAATTGGCCAACTTTGTGTCCATTGTATAAGATCAGAGCTGTATTATAATGTATGCTAGATTTGTAAGAAATCTTGCTGTTGCTAGATCCCGAGAGAAGAAATAATTGTTCAAGCGTTGTTAATAAGCAGTTGCCCCTAGCAAGAGGACACAATAAAGGCGTACCAAAAACTCTGTACTCTCTAACGGGTCAACTAACGTTACTACACCTTCAATCTGTCATCTTTTACTTTCAATTAAACAGAAATGTCGTTGCCAACCAAAGATGTACTTTTTAAACACGTTGATATCCGTTTTTCGGTGTACTTCTTTTCGATATCATTTTCGTACTGTCTGCCTGTCTTTAGTGAGTGGTAAACTAATGCAACTCATCAATAATTCCCTGAAAATGTGTAGATGTTTTGTTTTCATTTGCGAATAATGATCGTGGTAGAGGAACATGGAGCAACATGCGGAAATACACATTCAGAGCGTGTCCATTCCTGAATAGTTATCAGTCAAATACTCGACAATAATTTTATACCACAAAACTGACAGGCATCTGTGTTAATTAGATTGACATGAAAGTCAAGGGTCCTACATTTTATGTGATTCATTTGAGAGCAATTTTCACCCATCCACCCATCCTCATTCCAGTTCGAGAACCGTCAACGTCTACACACTCCCGTAGTTACTACAGTATAGTGTTGTTGTAATTTAAGCTGTACGTCAAACGTGCATCCTAAACACTTGGCCAACGGAAATTAAACAGTTTATCTCAGAGTCCCAAATATATCATCTATTCCCCCAGTTTGCTTTCGGATTGTCAGTGTGGATGAGCTGGAAACGATCATTCGAGGATTATCTGAAATTGCTTATGCATCAAATCCCAACGTTAGCCTCACGGAATCACAAAAAATTAAGTTAATCAGACAGCATCTGGGATCAGAAGGTCAACATTCTTTCGATGTGCTTCTTACATACGATAGAACGTCTTTGTCTGGTGCCTTGGCGACACTATATTATTTGTGGGGGTTACGCCAACACGTGTTCACAGCTCACATATCCACCAACTAATTCAATATTGGGGGGATAGTGTGGATTATTTTATCCGTCTTATCCAGCAAGCCATTATTGACTGTCACTATAATGAAGTCGAACCCACAAATTTTGAAGAAACTATGACGATTCAGTGTTTGTTATTGATTGTCCATGGCACCAAAACAAGAGAGTGACTATTGTCCGAAGAGAAATTAAAGTAAACTGGAATCGTGCGTGCTCCATTTCGAAGCAACACGAGAACATAACAGAACATTTCACTTTATACCAACCGTCTTCAATCCCAGATGCCGTACAGGTGATTGCACGAAATACATCTCTGCTAAAATCCAATAGAAATCCTATTTGTATGTTCACGTGTTATCGTCGCGATGACAAACATGAGCCTGTGACGGATTGTCGTCACAAACAGTCGACCTGCCACAGTTGTGGGAAAATTGGCCAGATTTCGCATATATTCTGTCCGTAACAAGTTCAATCCTCCTGTTTCTGTTCTAAGACGCTAACTGTACGATCAACTGAAGATCATGAATAATCGATCTCCTACATAATTTTGCATACCTTCTTGAAAAGGAACCACCCTGTACAATCTAGTTGAGCTTGGAAAGCATCAGTGTTTATCTCGCGATAGACAGAATTATCTTCCACAATTACTGACAGACTACACGGGCGAAATCATTTCGGTTGGCTCCAGTCACCGTGGCATTACGATCATACACAGAAGAAGCGAGTGATTTTATGGGTGCATGCAAGGTAGAATTGAACCATGGAATGAAAATGTTGAGTTTAGCTGCATACATTTGTTAGTAACAAAAGCCGTAATCTGTTGGGTCGCGACTGGTTTAAACCCGTGCCAGATCTACTCTTATATGAAATGAGGGGATAGTAACAAGAGTCCTTCTGTACTACAGTAAAAAGTCTCGATCGTATTTGACGAAAATTAACTGGGGAGGCCGAAGGATTTCCAGGCTACTCTTGTGGTGGATCATGGTACCCAGGCTGAATTTTATGAGGGTCGTACACTAGGGTTCTTTGTCCTCCCAAAAGTTGTGGCTGAACTTGAACGTCTTCAAGAGCAAAGGATAATCACTCCCGTCCGATATTCAACGCAGAGTGCTTTTACTGTGCTTGTGCAACAACCGGATGGTACACGCGGAGATTAAAGACCGACAATGAATCAGGCCGCTATCATGGAGCATTATCCCATTCCAAAAATAGAGAACTTGTGTACTACGGTTTTTCCCGATGAAAAGTTTTCCAAGTTGAATTTGAGTCATAAGTACTCACAAACTGAACTTGACTCAGAGTCAAAGAAATTTACAATGATCACTATACTCATGGGATTATTTCAGTACAATCGCTTGCCTTTTGGCATCCACTCAGCCCTGACAATGTTCCAATGCATTATTGACAGTCTGATGTTATTTCTGTTTCCGGAAATTCAGATAAGGAACAGTTGGAAGTTGCTAAGTTAGTTTTAAAACTTTTACTGGAAAATGACCTAAAATGAAAAAGGGTAAAATGTGCATTCCTCGTCGACGGCGTTCAATATCTTGCTTTTACACCAGCCAAATTTGGATTACATCCAATACGAGAAAAATCAGGCCGATTTTGGAGATTCCAGTTCCCCAAAATGTGAATGAGTTACAATCCTCTATTGGTATGCTTATTCATTATGATCGTTTCATTTTCAAAGGGTCAACTGTCTTGATATCCTTATACAAATTACTCAGGAAAAAAGTTCGATGGTACTAAGCATTTAAGAAACAATTGGCATTTGACACCGTAAAGAAGGAGATAAGCAAGTCTTGCTTACTGGTTTATTATTATACAAATAAACTCATAACTGCTCGTTGTGGTGCCTTATCATGGGATGTCGGTGCTGTGCTGAGTCACAGAATGGAATATTCAGCTGAAAAGCCAAGTGCATTCGCTTAACGCAGCCTGGCGTCGGCTGAAAAAAACTGTGTACAGTTAGACAAGGATGCTTTGGCTGTAATCTTTGTTGTCAGAGAGCTGCACTAGTATATTTTGGAAGCACTTCCCATATAAACACAGACCATAAGTCCCTGATGCCTCTCCTAGGAGAAACAGAAGGAATCATCAAATAGCGTCACCGCAACTGCAACGCTGATCACTTCTTCTGTCTGTACACAGTTACAAAATTTCTCATATTCCGGGTAAGGCAAATCATGTTGCGGATGCTGTCAGTCGAATCCCGCTGAATGACACCTCAAAACATTCATGGAAACCCACCAAGCTAATTCATTTGATACAGTACTTGGACAGGCAGACCGTATCCACTGGAAGGATCAGTCCAGAAACACAACAGGATGTCATTTTGTTCGAAGTTAAACGGTTTATTTCTCAAGGTTGGTCAACGAATAATGCTGATCAACTGGTGCCATGTTTCAGTTCCCTTATGTAACTTAACTTGGAATAGGGTTGCTTGCTTTTGGGTTCAAGATTCATCACTCCACCACAGTTTCGAAGAAATACGACAGTCATCCAGGTGTTAATCATATGAAGGCTTTGGCTAGAAATGGTGTGGTGGTCGAACCTTGACAAGGACATAGAACATTTGATTGGTGGTTGTAAAACGTGCCAAACTACTCGAAAGAATCCTCCACCTGTTCCACTCACTCTTTGGAGATGGCCAGATAAACATTAGAAGTACATTCACGTTGATTGTTTTGACCCAACGGAACAACAAATGTGTTTACTGGTTACCAATACTTTGTCGAAGCAGATTGAAGTTTATTCAGCGATATATGTCACAACCATACCTTATCATACTTTACTGTTTTGCTGTACATTACCATAAATCTCTTCATCAAGTCAGTTGCGTCTATTTTCGGTGGCCATTTGAAAAAGGATAACAAACGTTCGAAAAAAAATATAAGATTCCAGATCCGATGCACTGAAGTCGAATACATTCATTTAACCAATGCTCTTGAAGTGTCATATCTGAATAAACGCAAGAAATTTGTTATCAAAATCCTTGGGTATTGCATCATCTTCTATTTGCAGACCTATCCAAGTCTGTATCAACTACACACATGGCTTCTCTTTGCTGGTTCTTGGGCATATAGGAGATCTTGACCTATTCTGCTACCTTGATATGGTTGACACTCTTTCACACTGCATAGATCCAGAATGTTATGCTGACTAAAACTTCGGTCTTATCAGGTACGATCCTGTCCAATAGGCCGAAGGGAACAGCGAGAAAACAAGTAACTACACTCTTTGGGTGTATATACCACTGCTGACAGCTTAAATATCCTTAGGCTGTGAGGTATTACCCTGTGACCATAGGACGGAGCTACATTTACAGATGTTATAATTCAGTCGTCTGCATAAGAAAGAAGGAGGTTAGAAAAATGCACTCAAACTTTGGTTGTTCAACAGTTGACCTCCACCTCCGGCTCCTTATTCCATACAGCCGATAAATTAAGTGTGCTTTCCTGAAGCTTGAAGTAGGTTTGAATACACTTTTTGCTCGCAGGAGTGACTGGACTCGGACATGGATGTATTAGTTACTGTGCTTCCGGACTGCGCTAAGTCCCATCGTCGAATGAATCAGACTGTTATGGTATTGGTTTCGGGTAGGTTTTTCAAACAACCCCTAAATCGTTATGTATTGCAGGTCAAACCACTGAGTCGGAAGCTCCACCAAGGCAACCTGAGACGTTATTTTCACTCCGGCAATTGATCGAAATTCTCACATGGTTGGGAATTGGTTGGTAAATGATTCAAACGAATAGCAGATGTATAGTACAATACAAGAAACTTGAGTTATTGATCACCTGGATGCT
The DNA here is from genome assembly GCA_013368495.1 of Paragonimus heterotremus. NCBI lineage: Eukaryota > Metazoa > Platyhelminthes > Trematoda > Plagiorchiida > Troglotrematidae > Paragonimus > Paragonimus heterotremus. Next base: position 53,845 of record LUCH01003582.1, on the reverse strand, counting down.
GTTGAGAGGAAACCCATAAATGGACCTTTACCGAATTGTTGCCTGTCCCTATCCCAAACGGTCCTCATTAGTAAATCCGCAGTAAACAAGCAACGGCAAACATCATAATGTACATATGGGAGAATAACTCACGCTATCAACTTATCCTCGTTGTGAAATTCCCCCCAAGGAGTTTTTTTTTATCGTCGTTGTTATGACCCACGCTTTAGCTGGCAGCTAACAACGTAATATGGACCTGTCAATCTCTAATTGATCACAAAGAATTTGGGTTAGAATTACAGCTGACCTGGCAGGTAGGCGACTAGTTGATCCGGGCATACTCAGATAGCCTCGGTACCTTAATCCAGCTAATCATTGTATTAGTCATGTATAGTTCCTTCCACCTTGTTCTGCATACACGCTTCATACTCAAGTTACATATGCAGGTGTGTTCAGAATGTAAGAAACGTTATGCCGGTCAATATCACACAGCTTACGTATCTTAATTCCGCAGTCTCAAAAGTAAAAGCAAACATGCTGGCAGTCGGAAAAACGTCTGCGTACTGCCCCATGGACTTGACAGTTTCCTTTATTAATAGCGACAAATCACTACTTGCGCGCAAGAAAAAAAGACAGAGATCCCTTGTTTTCTTTGACCCGATCCATTTCTGACAAAAGTTGTTGACAGCATCACGTGACTGCCGCAGTGTTCAAAGTGAAGGACGAAGCGAATCAGCTGACTAGCACGTAAGCACGCACGTGTGCTAAATATACCAGTGTAACTGTAGCCAGGCCCACGGTCCCAAAGCCATCGACACGGCATTGATCGAGTTTGTAGTGTCAGATGAGGCCGACTACGTGGATTGCCCCACCGTCTCTTCGACACTAAAGCCTGTCGTCATCAGCCTCAACATCAACGTGGACAGCAATGTATTTATGAGCCTCCCTGAGGCTTAACAGCCATACAGTTAGGAAAAAACAAGTTGACACTTTATCCAACTGATCGTATAGTTTCAATTTTGCCAACTGGTCCTTTGTTCTTATTCGCTGCGTTGCTTTAAAATTCGCGAAATTGCAACTCTTTCATGACTATTTTGTATAATAACCAAATCAACATTCAGTCAGCCAACTATCCAGTCAACGCTTCAGCGGGTTTTGTAGTGAACTTATTGCAAGGATCGACATACTGGTAGACACTCGGAACCTGCCACCTGAGTGTCACTTACATACAATGAATCGAACACCGCGTCTATCTTAATTTCAGGTTGAATCCAATAGGTCGACACTAACTATTCTTGTCCCGTTTTCAACCCGAAGCATGTGCTAAGAGGGCGATTGTTACCTTGTCCTTAGTTTGGATGATCATACGATTAAGTCACATCGACAATCGCAGTTGACAACAAAATAAACTAAAACCTAGCTCACAACTGCACGCGTGATTCGATGATACGGCTGATCAAGATGGATAAATTAACACCTGTGAAGGCGATATTCGATGTCTTCACATCTAGCCGCAAACTAATCAAAATGTCTCATTTCATTCGACTGCAGACAAACAGTTAATGCTACCCAAAAACAGTTGCACGCTGATCGCGTACACGCTAATCTGACTAAACGAAGAAGGAAGTAAAACTTACTCTAACGTTGACGACAGATCAACTGTAGTAACCTATCATAATTCAGTCGAATGGAATGGCACAATGTTATGACCTACGCGTAGTTTGCTAAATCACATCACACGGTTCGACATGGTAAAAACACTTGCGAACACCGTAATTCTGTATCGTTGTGAAGGCCATACTGGATGCCTTTTGGTCCGCACATCAAATCCCTTTTTATCGAAATTGGAGAACAGCTGCTTGTCAACTGTGAACAAAAGAGGAAAGTAAGATAACTGTGGACAACACAAAAAACTGTAGAATGATAAGGTGATCATAAAATATAAATATTGCTACATTTGTCCGGTTGTTTTAGAAATGATTTATTTTCCTTTATCATGCAGCGTCTAAACAGCATGCCAGATACGCAATATATAATGCTGCTCATGTCTTCTAATTCACGGGTTGGAATTCAAAACGTACTCAAACCGCTTCCTCGGTTTGGAAAAGTACGCCGGGTGACTGACAAATGGATAACGAAGTAACTATTACACTGGCAACCGAAACCAGGTAGGCGAATTCCTGATGGTCAGAAGCTACTAAACTAGGATGTTGAGCGCGTAATTGTATACACTAGCTACTGATTCCGGTTAAAGTTATCAAATAACCACTTCATTCTGTTGCCTTTCAAATCAGATTTCTGATTCAAAAGCCCCGGGTGGGGTCCCCAAAGGAACACTATTTTCTTGTTACGCAGGTCAGCGTAATAAGCCAGTGACCTCATGTAGAACCTTACAAATCAATCTAGGATATGCCCTGAGACATAGGGCGTTTTCCAATGTTACACGGAATGTGCACACGCTGCTGGATCGATGCAGCTTCGAACGGCCGAAACGCCGGACGGCACTGATCGCGACAGAGTTGAGCCGCCACGGCAGAGTTATTGTAGTCTTAAGTGAGGCTAGGTGTGTAGATGAGGGTAAACTCAGGAAAGCAACTGTCGATAACATCTTCAGTGTACAGCTGACGGGGCAGAATGCATCTGGAAACACGATGTCTGTTTCGTAGTCTCCAACCGCATCATTTCTTCGATGATAGCGAACAGCAAGGCATTAGTTCACGAATCATGTCCATATGCCTGCGACCCGTTCTGGGTGACTGTGTTACATTTCTTAATGTTTATAATCTAGCCATGTGTAACGCCGGTGATACAAAAGACGACATCTATGATCTGCCAGATCTGCCACAATCTCCTCGACATCGGTAGATGACTGACTGATTCTCCTCGACGAGTTCAACGCGCGAGTTGGGCGAAATTTGACCGACTGACCGGCTGTTCTGGGGTCTTACATCATCGGCGCAGTCAGTAAGAATGATGACCGTCTGCTCAACTTGTGTGAGACTCACGAGTTGACCACCACTACCACCAAATTCTTGCACCCAATCACGAAGTGATCACACCCGTTGCTTGACTACGTGATCGTATGGCAGCGCAATATTTACGAAGTACTCATCCCGCGAATGGTAAGCGAAGCCGAACTTGACAGGAGTCATATGTGGATGAGTACCGAGTTGTTTGTTTATGTCCACTAGTCCGCCTACTGTAGGCCATCCGGACAGTGACATAAACTGGATGCTACACGGTTGTAGAACCCAAACACGAGGACAATTTTTCAACTTGCAATGGCTGTCTATCTCAAAGACGCTCTTGTATCAACTAACATTGACGAAATGCGGCGATCCTTTAAGGAGTAGATCGTAGCGGCAGTTATCAAGACTACCGGTATCCAGTGACAGAAACGCCAGGACTGGTTTAACGACAGTGATGTAGTTACTTCCGGTTTGATACGACAAAGAACTGAAGCTTCTGTTGTTTACACAATAGACCGACGTGGTGAAGACAGCTGCGTCACATTCCGGAGCGCTCGACGTCAAATTGCCAAACGGCTTCGTGGAATAAGGGACAATTGGTGAAAAATGCAAGACCAGTTGATGCAGGACAACACCAAACACTGACGTGGACTCTGGCCTTTGTGCATACAACCGGAGGAAAGTATGAAAGTCTGATTCATGCACTTTGATGGTCTACTAAACAGGGTGTTTACAGTTGACTTGGTGACCTCTTGAATGACTTGATACAACAAAATATCAAAGCGTCAGTTGTCTCCCCCTAATTTATCAGAAGTGCATAGGGCTATTGGACAACAACGAAACCTGACGGCTGCAGGGGAACTTTTGAGGCATGGCGGTCCAGGTTTGAAACGTGCGTTGCTCAAAATGATTCATTCCACCTGGCAGCATAAAACAGCTCCTTGCAAGTTCGTGCATGCCCCCATCGTAACTAAGTTTAAAGTTAATGGAAGCGAGCAATAAAGAAGAACTATTGAGGCGTCAGTTTGCCGAACTGAGCTGGAAAAGTGTTAAAAAGAGTCCTACAGTACAAGTTCAGTGCGTAAGTTCGGAACAGCAACGTTCGTGAGGAGCATTGTGGATTTCGGACGAGTCGCATTACAATCTTCATAGTGTTCGCTGCCCGACAGATCTAGGAGAAGTGCCGTGAACACAATCAACCGCAGTGTGCCTTCTTTTTGGATTTCAGCAAGGCGTATGGTTCTGTCAGTCGTGAAACTTTGTGGACAATGCTTGATAAATTCACAAAGCTGAGAAGTGCCATGCCTCACCTAGCGTTCTGAGAACACGGTTATAAAACTTCATATTGTAGACCACAAATGACACCGTATGTGTAAATACATAACATGAAGTGACTCACATTCTGTGGAAACATCGCTAGCTTTCGACCAGTCTTCCAGGAGTTTGTAAACTGATGTCGTTCATGAATGCAACTTTTATTGTTCATCGTTTGGTGAGTAAAACTGTCGTGATGGCACAGTCCGTTAGGAAAGTATCATATTTTTACCTTGTCCACTTGGCAGTCGCCGATACATTCTGGTTCCTATCCGAGCGCTGCCTTTGAAACACCGAAGCGCCTTAAAGAGACGTTTATCAACAGCCAGGTGTTATTGGTCGTAGACTGTGATGGTCATAACACTGGGACGATGGCTCCGGTGGGCAAGAATTGAAATGCGCATATACCACTATGGCAGTTAGTTTGACTGAGATTACAGTGGTGCGCTAAGCTGACTCGATTACGGCGCCTGCTCTCTGGGTAGGCCTTTTTGGTTTGGACTCCGAAGTTTCTGGTCGGGTCCAAACTATTAGAACTACTTGTACACCACAAATGTTTCGTTCGGCTGTTAGGAGATTGGTACACAAATTCGTTACAATCATTAATGACCGCCTTTATACAACCAGACCAAACATGCTTTAATGGTTGTAACATTCCACGTTGTACCAAACACAGAACAACAAACGTACCAAACAGACTTCAACAAATTCAATATCTCGCTCAGTCTCTTGTGTCGGTGAGCACGGATTCTATAGAGGGGACAAAATAGATAGGACTTATTGTATGTTCTCTATCGAATTTGTGATGTACAATTGGAGCAGGTCAAAGGCCGCCTGTTGGCTGTCGCAGAAACTGCGTGCTGTTACAGGTGAGACGCGAGTAATCCTACTTAAAAGTGTAGCGAATGGAAAGAGAAAACGTTGTCATCTCATTTCCTGTCCTCGTTCATTTAACAACGTCAATTCTCATTGGTCATCGTCTGTTGGTGACTTTGCAGTGAATAACGTTGTATTGTGTGAGATACCTAACCTGTCGAAAAGTTATGATTATTTAACGAAAAGAATAGACACTCAGTCCACAACGTGAAAAAATTGCATGTTTACCAATCAAAAACACCCAAGAATGGGTGTCCTGGCTGTAGCGACAACAAAGATAGGGACGGTAATCGTCCACGTCTACTAATTCAGTTTTCTGCCAGTCATTAGTTGACCTGATGAGCACAGACCGCGCTCAGCCCAATAATGGGTCCTGGTTGATGTTGAAGCGCGTAAGAAACAGGACAATCTGCGATCATTCATCGGCTGTTTGAAATACTACTGTTGCTCTGCCCGCAATTTCATCACTAGCGTCCAACCGCTAGTTATGGTCCGTACATCGGATGATCAGACAAGAACTGTAAATTAGATGAATCTACAGTGTTTTACACAATATGTTGTTTATCATTCGATGACGGTACAATTACCACTGAAGCGCACGTTGTTAACCACAGATGTTTTGGAGATTAGAATCGACGTTGTACTGGGGCAAGGTTGTTTTCCGGTAATGTGCACTTACAGAATACTGAACGAGGCCAGGAACGGTTATGCCCAGTTATTTGGAAATATCCTTATGATGGTGTGTGTAATCCGAAGGCTTCACAAATAATTACTCAGTGCCTGGCTACACTTCTTTATTGACCGCCAGGTTCCATATTGCACCTTCAATCCAAACAAATCGGTCTCCGAACGAACGGTCGATGGACTTTAATGGTAGTGTATTAAGCTACGAACTTATGGCTGTGCTACGGCATATTAGGCAAGCAACCAAATGTCTCCAGTGGAATTTCTATTTCGTCAGTCCGAACTTGCGCTTCCCACATCTGTTACTTAGTTTTTAGAGCAGTCATGTATCCTCGGTATAGTTATACAACCGTGATCGGCAGTATTACGGTACTATGCGAACAGCATCCATTAGAGGAAAGCAGTTTAAAATGATACTATCTCCTATTTTTATCAAGCTTGGAAAAGCTATTGATGCAGCCAAATGGTATGCTGTACCAAGGAGATTGCTTGGTTCAGTAACTTTGTATGATCTCCTCGAAGACCAAATGGGGGTAGCGAAGACGAGATCTTCTGCGATACGGAAAAGTTTCTGGCTAATGGTCGGTGTTATTGCATATTACGATGGTTGTCTACGCAGGACGGAATCCAGATCCAAACGCCGGACTTACTGTCCAGAGTGCTTAATGCCGTGAGAGGAGACACAGGCAAACTACAACCAGCCACCCCTCAACAGGTATCTCGTCTTGGTGACAACCGACTCTCACTCCAACTGATCCGCAATGCTCCTGACCAGCACTCCAGTGATGATGTTTTCTGTCCAAGCCATGAGGAAATATTGCGGTCGCGAAGGTACACCCCAAGGTTTGTGCACTAACAAAGGAAAGCGGGTTCGTGCCATAAAAATGAAGCCTAATTTGACAGTAAATATATACATACCTGTATACACCACTGAGACCTTCATGTACCAATGGAGCGGCAGGAAACCTGACCGAATCCCGAACACTGTCACCAGTTCCACTAACATGAGGACACTACATGCTCAGGGTAACCTCCTCTTCCAGTACTGTAATGCAACGTTTCTAAGCTAAGGGAATCGGACTGTTCTTTTCAAGCTTAGGCGTCTCCGGCCCATTTTGCGATACATGATCACCAGCAACATGGTCCATTTCTAAGGAAATTACCTACAACCAAATCACAAGATCATTAAGTGACAGCTCGGCACGTCGATGGTAGAGGTCAGTGAACCTCACAATTCCACAGTGCTGGACGTAATGGAAGTTAAAAAATACCCAAACTAATGTCTAACGCTCTATGAGATAAGCCTGGACGCCTGGACAACTGGTCGTAATGCCATCCAATCAAGAATATGATCTTTCCATGGGCAGCCAGCGAGCTCTTGAGGACAGAAGGCCTTACGACGAAGTAAGAAGTTCGTTACCCAGGAACACAAATGTTGTGCGCTGTATCAGTGTGATATTCAACGATATAATACGCAACATGGCTTACTATAACTACTCTGGTTTATCAAACAAGCAGTTAGTTGAGCTAGACTTCGGGGTACTTAATGTCACACAAATTCATCCAATCCTAGATAAGCAAGTTCTTCTATCTCGGTTCAGTTTGCTGTGGAACATCTCAGCTGTGTTCCATAATACAATTATTAAACATGCTAATCTACACTTCTTTATTAAACATTAATCTAAACTTCCTTCCTTATTGATTAAAAAACACTAAATCATGCTTCCGATTAATGCATCCAATTTCTCATTAAATAATTGAATCTGGCAACAGTTTTAACCTTTTTGTCTAGTTCAGGCTTACAAACAACGCACGGGGCTCCGAACGTTTGTTCTCAGTGAGAGAACGACGGAAGAATGCGGATTAACGAATCTTTCCAAATAGATTCAGGTTTATTACTGAGTCACACACGGTGTGTATACCCAATAATACAAGCTGGGACGAGCTGATAATCATTGCATTCTGAAATTTCTGAAAAAGTCAAACAGCGATCAGAACAAATGGGTCTTATACGATAGTCCAGACGATATGCAAAATAACAATTATCTCGCAACTAAATGTGAATCACCAGGTCTCTAAGTAGACGAGCGAGGAGCAAACAAAATTAGGGGATTGTGCAAGGTCCTCAGAAAGGGCCAAAGATGATCAAAATCTAATACCATTAGAACGATTAAATCCCCCTGGTGACGGGAAACAGATTACAGCCACTAGGTTCAGGAAAATTCAGGAAATATGCAACTGTAGTTAAAAACAAGCTGAGAATCGAAGTTAGGTATCAAACGTTTTCAGATAGTCAGTTCAGAATGTTTGCTTTAACAAAAGCATAGATAAGTACGAAAGAAAAGTTCATACTTCCGCTGCTATTCATCAGTGTATCAAACAAACCAAACAGTTCGTGACAAATGGCTCAGTCATTTTAGCAATGGGTGTAGTCACTTAGATTACTGTAATCACCAATGGATCTTGAGTATACCACCTGTAGAATAATCTCTACTTTGATCCCAATTTGATCAAGCAGGTTCGTAATGAAAAACTTCATTCTATGGTCTCGGTTACGAAAGTTCTACCTCGCAATATACTCACTTTTCAACAATATCCCAATCAAAGCCCTATTTCAAATAATTCCCTATTCTGAACACCCCACGTTTGTTGAAATTGTGGAATTCCAACGTCCGCCAAGAAAACTTCGATTTTAAGTAAGGAATGAGATGTCTGAAATTGTAAAAACAGCACGGGTTGTAGGTGTCTCGAAAAGTGAATCTAGCTGTCATTAGTTAAATTATAAGCAGTTTGTTCTTTACACGCCAACCAGCTTCATCAGAATACACCCTATACAGTCACACTCCGAATCCAGAATGCTTATATGCGGATATGCCAACGAGTTCGCCCAAAATGACATTCCATCTGCTCCACTTTGTTCAGCTAAGGCCACAGATCGATACCATCGCATACATTTTGGCCGAATGCCTAAAATTTGGTTCCTTCCCTAAACAGGCTGGAACACTGCGGCTCCTTGAAAAGAGTTTAGTAATTATCTTTGATTTAAAAAATGACATCATATTGATATTTCAGGTTTCACCAATTCAAAGTGCACAACTTAATACTTCTGTTTTTTTGCGGTCGCCTATCAGATTAGTACGTATTATTTCTGTGGAACTAATAAAACTCACATAACCGGCTTTGGTTTGAGATGAGTATAAAAATTTCGATATAGCGATTGTGTCGGCCACCTTACTAACGGTGAGGAATTTACTGAAACTTTGATTTGCTGTCGATCGACCACATACCGTATCTCATTTATCCTGGTAGCATCCACACCTTTTCGGACACGTGCCATTCACTAGTAGCTCCCATCATACGTCTTCCCTTGACCTAACGAAATACTTTGTTCATTTGTGCGTGAGGATATGCTAGTTGATCCGCCCCTCAGTTGTATCTTTGTTTGATCCCAGACTTCACATATTTGACCCATCCATTCATTCACCATTTTGATGCATCACTTGTTAGTCATTTGACTTTTCCTGTTGATCGATGGCTAAACACTGAGGATTCTCGCCTCAGTTATTTACGTTTATGCGCATACTTAGGCAGTGGATTCTGCCATTGGCGGATTCTTTGTCCTGAGACCGAACATTTCGTTTCGTATGGGTAGTTGGTTGTGATTCACGCTTGACAGTCAGGTAAACCGTTTCACGATCGTTGATTAGTCCAGTCCTATTAGCCATGTCTGAGACTTGTATTAATTATTTCATGATTATTTTGTGAGTGACACACGTTGACTTTGACTCCCTCTCAGTTTCGACTGGAGTCGTTCATCTACAAGTCACTCAATCACTGGGCGACAGTTCGGTAAATTGACTGTTTGTGGTTCGCAGGCTAACTAGTTACTCAAAGTATGCTACTTGTACTACTCGTGACATACATACCTCGAACAGTCTTTTCCAGTAATTGTGATACTTGCAACCTCGCAATTTGTTCATGACCGGATGTTTAAATTTTTAAACCATTAAAGGATAAACAGTATAACAAAACCTAGTGCACTTCACTTTGGGCTGGTGAAGGAAATTGGGTATTCCAGTGCATATACTGGTGCACTTTTATGGCAAGGTAATCTTCAACGAAGAATCGTACATTTACTTAGCTGAAACCAATGGTTATTCATAATAGGTCACGTGGTTTTCATAACGTCTATCGCAAAATAAATGTTACAGCTTTCAAAGTGGTATGCTTGCAAACCCTCGTTTTAATGTGTTACCCTTGGCTAAGCCACCACATATTATTGTGTTCAATCTTCCCAACAAACCAGTGAGCTTCAGCATATATACTGATACCACAATCTCTGACGGATTGATGGATTTACCTTAATTGTGTTAACCTTTTTGATCTGGTCACAACCTCAGTCGATTAACAAATCAACAGATAGGGTGAAAGTAAGGTTGGCTCCTGAACTATTGTTAGTAAATTGTCGTTTGCTGTTTGTTAAGGTGTGCTCATGTGATTAGATTTTTCCTCTACTCACTATTTTCTCCAAATATCCGCATTCGCATCACTGATATTGGTGACCTTTTGATACTGAAAAAGTCCACCGAGTTCTTCTATCTTTCTAAACCGTACAGCAATGGTTCAGGTGTATGCAAACATTGTTGGCCTTCTTCCGTATGTAAAGTTCCTGTGAATCATGTGAATTCAATGTTGGTGCCTTTGCCCACGAACTGATGATGTCCAAGCCGGTACAGGCAAACAGGTTAGTGTACAACATTCGATCGCATGGCAATCATTATCCGGACACATTTACTTTTTAATCAGGTCGATCTAAGGGTCTCTGCTTTGAACGGTTGATCACAGTTTATTAATTTCATTTAAGTTTGTGGTGAGATTTTAGTGTTAAATTGCTGAGTTACCGAATTTTGCTGTAATTCCGTAATTCATCGATCTCATGTATCGCACTTTTGTTTCAAAACTCCAATTCTTCTTTTTTCCTATGACACTTACCCCTAAAATAAACTATGAAATCTTTCTGTATATCTCATCATCTTCCACTGGCTACCAAGTTCCATCTGTATTGTACAATCAGTGTTACTGTCTGTCAGCTAGCACCTAGACTATTCGTTTCGCTTTATTATTCAACCACATTAATGACCTGCTATCACAGATAATTCAGAGATTTTGTCTTACTTAACAGCGGGGAATTAGCGCCTTTGTATTTATCATCACGTTGCCAATAATCGTCTGGCACAGGTGAACTCGTCAACTTCTAGATAAAAAATATCATTCTAATCTGTCGTATGGGATTGCTTCGGTCACACCGTTTAGCGTCCAGTCAGCAGTACGCAGTCTACCGTTTTGTATTGTACAGTTGAGATTTGTTCAAAAAAATTACAAACCGGTATGTAAGTCCAGTCGGTTTATTGCGGAATAATATAACTTACATTCACTGCTGTTTTTATCCTTTGTCACGTAGGAGGATGAACTTCATAGAGATCGTTTGAAACAATTTATTGTCTGCTAGTCGTGTGTTGCACAATAATCAATCGCTTGTAGTTTCAATGAAGCAGAAACCGCTGGCTCCAAGTTAATAACGATTCTGTTTCATTCACCTACTAATGACAGTATATTAGCAATGGATGGTATTGGTTGAACTTCATACACTACTGAAGAATAATGAACGAAGGAAGCCAAGGCACATCATAAGTTGAAAAAAAGCGAAGGGGGTGTAGAATCGAGTGAACCAAAGAAGACCGGTTGAGAACAACGTGCTGAGTAAACAAGGAGAATATAGTGTGGATAGGTAAAGTCGAAGTATGAACGAGCGAGCAAGAGGTCGAAACAGTAAAACGGTGGAACGGTAGGCGAGTACGCCTAGTACTTGTCGAGACTTCTACCAGTTTAAACAAACGTTTAAGCACACCAAAGTTCGCAACGCAATGAGTAAAACTGGTGGTCGGAACTCTAATATAGTTAACATCAAAAAATAGGGTCGTTACGACGAATGAAACGCAGTACACAATGATCCTACGTTTAATCTAAAATATTCATAGGACAGACGAAAATGTTAATACACACGATTTATAGCCCCTGCTATAGTTGAGGCTGGATTTACTGGAGAGATATATGAGTGTGCTCTTCTCAACTGAGTCATTATCATTGCTACCATTGGACTGCTAAGCTAACAAGCCAGACTGTCAGTGTACATGCAGATGGATACCAACGTTTTAGACCAACTGCCTCAACATATCTCAACAACCGGATAGTTATCAGTCGCGAAAACAAGCGTTAGTACCTTTGTAAGATTCGCCTGGTGATGGCTGTCCAGGAGATGACGAAACAGTGCTGTCTCCGGTTGTCTGTGTGGTGGTTGCTGAATGCTTACGGGTATCGGCTGGTACATGTGCCACATCCTTCCTCACCCATGCTTGGATGTGTTCCGAGATCCGAACCTCCACTCGCCGTTTCGTCGTGTCAATGTAGTTGACCTAGTAAGTGCACGAAAATCGATCGGTAATGTATCAATATATCTACAGTCTTCAGATTAACAACTGAGTTGCAAGTGAGGTTGAGAGAACATCCACCAGACGGCTTGTTGTAGAATTTAATCTTCTCACTTAATTAGGCCCGCTTGCTTCACAAATAATTCAGGTCGGCAGCAGCCACACCTACCCCACCAAACTGGCTTAGCCGCCATCTCTCCTGATGTCCTTAGTTGTGGAGTTTGAGGATCACGATGGCTTGATAAGGAAGGCGAACCTGGTCTACAAACCAGCCAACCGTTAATTGTTTTCAGTTCGTTATGCCAACTCATCGTTTTTCCACCTCAAACTTCACGCCAACCGCTTGCGACTTCAGCAAAGAGTGCGGAATGTGGCAGACAAGTGACTATCACCTTTAGCATAAGACTATATTCATTCGTTACTGACGGTCATCAGCCTGCTCGGAAGATACCGTGGCTTGAAGCACAGTTTCCGACAAAAGCGACTTGTGAAGAACCGAGATTAAATGGAACAATGACAAAGTCAGTGGACATTGTCGCGCCAGTGGTTGCTGCACATTACCATCTCGAGCAGCGTTTCTAATCACCGATTTGAGTGATCAGGATGACCCCCACCAAACTGGACACACCTTACCACTTAACTCAAATGAATAGACATTGCCTTCATACTTCGCAACCACCTAGCTGCTTGACCAACCAGCAGTTTTACTAAACTGTAGATGGTTACAATGAATAATACTCGATGAATAGAACTCCCAGTTAGCATACAGAGTATGTGACTCAATCATCACAGACTGCGCAACCTGATAAGTTGATGAATTAAGCATGCATCCCTAGCCTTCTCAAATATGTGTTAACGAGTGACCGCGTTGCTCACACTTTCATCTCACAGACCGGTCAATGCAACGATCTTGAAAAACAAGTCAGTTGATATCATGCTCACGAACAAGCCACTTCGCCAAACAGTAGTACAGAAGAGAACGCACACAAATGCTACATCCCCTTCCTCTCAACGACAATCAGACGCTTTTTGGATACCATAAATGACGCATTTGGCGAAGACAACACTTATCATTGCTTTTCTCACCGATACCTCATCAGCAATATTGCCAGTTGATGAAATGACGCTACCTATTTATGTGGAACTACCAAGGTCCCTGAACGGGAGTGGGAATATCCCAGTTCCGAAGCAGAATTTTGAACTTTAAAAGTTCCGAGCATATTTCATACAGGTCATGCTTGTCCTCCAATTTTTTCAACTTGGTCAGCACATCTTCCGCAAAGAGGTTAATCAGGACAATATCATCCGCACGCTCAATGACCAAATGTTCTCCTCTTGCCTGTAGAATGAACACACTAAGCTTAAATGATCCGCTTATTTCTCCGAAACTCCTTTGCAAAAGAGGTAGTTTCAGAAAATGTTGCGAGCAAACAAGTCGAAGGTAGCATTTAAGTTTAGGATTACCACGAACGTCGGCTACTCATAAGCTTGTCGATGTCTTAATGATAGTTACGATGAAAAATTATTGTCAACACACCCTCGACTGGATCGGAATCTTGTCTGTTCTTCATGTGCCTGCCTTCTTCTGGGTTTAAGCGGTCGTGGATAACTTGGGCGCCATGGAAACTAGAGAGATGCGTCTGTGGTTGCCACACAGGGTTTTGAAAGTCAAAACAACAGTAGAGAAGTTGAGCATGGAGTAACTGTTCTTGTTCCCAAACTATCTGAATGAGTTTCGTCAGTTTTACTGTTAACTTCTGTGCGTTATACTTGTAAGGGATGAAGCAGGCTTGATTCGAGAGTCATGTTAAGTTTCAAGATCAGGGACTACTTCTGTTTCCGAAGTGGGGTTGTGTGGAACGTGACAGCTGACCGTTCGGGTCCCGTCGTCCCTGTGGTAAGATTGAGAACATTTTACAGGTTACTTAAAATGTTCAATTCGCCTGCCAAGTCGATTGGACATGATGACTGATGTATGAACCCTCTTTTTCACCTGTGGTCGCACTTAAATCTACTCAACAGCCAACACAGCCATGAATCAGGGCAAGCAACTTTGTTTTTCACAATACACTGTTCATCTCAGCTTCCGATTGTCATACCATATACTGTCCACCACCTTTGTGCAAACTTTCGGTCAGCATGCATTTCATTTCCCTGCGATTGTCGTCAAATACAGAGCCAGGTGGAATCGTGCGACGCTTGTTCATGAGCTCAACATGACTGAACATATGCCAGTTGCAATGTTCATTCTGAACACACCTCTTCATAGAACGCATACGTCATGGCTGACGTAAAGTGAGAGGTAAAATAAGGTCGAAACGTGATTATAAGCTGTCAGAGGTCCACAGCACTTACAAACAGATGTACGTACATTCATACGTCACCATGAACCACCCTTATACAACAAAATCGTACGCGCTGGGTTTGTGATTTTGTGATGACTGCTGCGAGCTGGGTGAATGGCGGAAAGGTCAGGCAGAAAGGCATTAGTCGCATTGACTTCAGGATATATCCGAACCCGTTAACCGCATGCCGTATCAAGCAACCTAAGTCATAAAAACCGAATCCTGTTCATTTCGTGCCAGGGGCCCCTGTGAACTCTGTGCGTATGGTTGCGTACATTGCACAGGTCTGTGTAACAAAATTTGTGTATTTGTAATGGCAGTGTTCTTGGTCGATGGCCATACCAAACAATGAACAGGGTGATATGTTGGTGAGAGCGATGTAAAATTTGTCGATAGATCTGAAATTGTAGATCGTGTCGGGCATTGCTAAGCAGACAGCCACTTTCATAGACCACAATACCCCTGAATTTTTGGATAAGCGGTTATTAGTGTTAAATTCACCGTATCGGGGAAGCAGTTAGTTTGGATGCGTACATGAATAAATCATCGGGTTAACTAGTGAACGTGCATGGAAGCACACCCTGGGGGTATGCTGTTGATTCCAACATGCTGCTCCGGATGAATGATGAGTGAACGGGCAGTTTGGGATGGGATCTATCAAGTTGTTGCGCTTCCAAATTTGTTGAGTTTTGTCCCTATTGTTTGTCGGATTCTCTCACCTGACTCGAATCGGGTAGGTTATTTGTCATCGCTACCTTATAAGTATTATTGTGCTTTCCTCACTCGTTCTTGCATTTACGAGCGTATGGCCTTCGCGAAACTGACCTAACTAAGTAGTCACAGAATTCAACTACGGTACGCTCACAGACCTTGACTGGATATCACTCAGGATGCCGATTAGAGACAGATTGAAGTGAGTAGAGGCTCTAGAATCGTTGCTTCTGGTTCTTAATACACTGCACACAAACATCACACTTGAGACGGTACCCGACAAAACAGCTTGCTGGCCAGCCTGTCGAAGAGTATGGAACGTGAAATAGCTGATATCAGCCTGTTGTCTTGTCTCTGGAAACAGTTGTCACCGGAAATTAACGGAAAGACAGTAAAAGAGGACGAGAAAGATACTGGCTAAACCATGTCATCGATTAAAAAAATGATAACTTGTGATACTTTTCGGTGTTCTCTATCGCGGAAGGGGATTGACTTGGGACGCCACCTCGAGTCTCTAACTCAAAAGTCGGATCTGTGAAGTAACATGAGTAAGGTTTTCTTGAGTGATTATGCGTGCATCCGTGAACTCGAAAGCCTGAGTTACTTGAAAAGATAAGATATGCCTAGCCCAAGGACGCAGTGAATTAAACACTGATGAGCAATTCTCCTTACTACGGCGCGTGGCAGATGTATTCAAAGCTACATCAAATATTTAAATAACATCAAACTGTGTTAGTCGTATCGGACAATCCGCCAGCCTTCATTGGCAACTGTTGGGCGATCGGAATGCGCTTCGTTCAGAGGGATGTATTCTATTCTCACTCTTCCGTATGCGAAGCAAGGCTACTATAAAAATGGTTCTGATGTGTATTCATGGATTAATGTCCTACTACGTAAGCTCTCCAACGAAACTAATAGTGCGACATACAACCTTATGAGCATAGCGGCTTTTCGTCTGGCTGCTCTCCTTTGGCCTATCTGACAGGATCATGTTTGGTGAGACCGACGTTCTAACTGACATGGTTCTCGGGATCGGTGAAGCGTGCAAACCTGGCCACCACCTCAAGGTAACAGAACAGGTCATGAGTTCTTCTGTTATGCTCGAGCAACAGAATATTGAAACTCACGTGTGGTTCTTGTAACGGAATCAGATGAAGATTGGGATAGTTCTAGCAACAGACAATGACTGCAGTCCTAAAGACATTTGGCACCAAAGTTTCTAGTCAGCACATGACCAACCACCCTACTTTTACACCCTTTAGGGCTGAGCAAGTGAACTAGCTTAGCACTTATCACCAAATATCGCTAACCATTTACAACATCGCATATATGTTAACGCCAGGTGGTGCGCGCAATCGACGACAGACGTCAGTTGACTAACAATGGAAGAGCATGTAAGTCCTCCTTCTTGTACAGTCAAGGTTTGTAAAGATAAAATACCATCACCCTCACTATTGTCTTGTATAAGCAACAGCTAAACCAAGTGACGACCTCCAAAACCTCATTACATGACACTACATCTGCATAACTAACGCAAACTTACAAAACCACGTTACACTTTAAAGCCTCTTAACGCATTCCGGTCTATTTGTCAGAACGTGATATATTCGGTAATGTCATTTGAACTACTTGGAAACCAATGAAGAACAACGCCTTATCGTCGGCATCGCTGGGGTCAGTCGGCTTTCCGCCGGGAAAGCGATACACACCGCCACTGTGTGACGGCAGTCAGTAGACCACTATTGGTTTGTCTATTATAAAATTGGGCAAAAACCTTGAAATTGGATGGCTTTTTCATAAGCCACTTCTAGTGCTTAGTTCACTAGATAGCTCCAGACTCTGTAGACCTGTAGAATCTAACCTGATCTGGAGTACGAGAACAGACAGCACCAACAGTATGCCTCAACACCTGTTCTTTAAGCTGGATCTCGAGAAAAGTTGCTAGAACTAGGGACTAGGGGCCCAAAGGTAAAGTTGAGAAAAACAGTGAAAGAGGGGTTAGTTGTAGCGTATTTTTACCCCTTTCCTCTGGACTCGTTTTGTGCTGCGAATCACTCGAAGCAGCCTTGGATTGGTAATATTGTGGGAAGTAATGATTGTTGGTGAGTTGAGATGATGATTTAGGCGGACGGAGGACTATAATTCAGATCCGAAATCATTGGCCGAAAAGCCCACACCGCAACACAGCGAACAATAATTAGATTCGTCTCCTGGAATGGGAAACTAACCCCATTCCAACTCCCAACTTAAGAAATCAAGGAAGGATTGTTAGTCGGACCACTATTTAGTGACCTATCCAGCACGGTTAACTCTGTTGGATCATCAGAACTTCCAATTTCGCAGGTCAGCGGACTGCCTCAGTGTCCACAGCTTTGTAACGTGGACAGTAGCTGGGGTATGTGTGTTTTTGATGGCTACAACTCCAGTGAGAGTTAGGACCAGGTACTTATCAAGGATCCCTGATTCTAACGTTATAACAGATGACTCCTTTGAGGCTGGACTGCTGCTTTTCCCGTCAAAAGGGTAACATTGATTGTATGTCGTACATAATTCGCACGGAAAACGTATGCATAGTTGGACCTGTTATCCGAGTGATGGAAAAAAATAGGTGCGAACAGCACTGCGTTCAGGTCACATGTGACTCACACGACTTGTCCCGCATACAATGCGTTGCACGGCACGGATATCTGCCTGTCGATCACATCGCTGAATAAGGTTGAAGCAATTGACTAAGGAAATGGTGACATACGACAGAGGTCAACAGAACGTTTTAGTTAGTGTGTTTTAAGCTCATGATTGTAGATTTTTTCCTTGTATTTGTTTTCTGCTAGTAAGGTATGTGTGTTCAGTGGTGCGCACTCCACCATCCTCAGCTGCTGGCGGTTATTACGATTTTGTGTAGAATTTCATCGCCTTTCACTTTATACAGTTTCATCAGTGATTCGACGTCAAATTCCGCATCCACTTTATGCAAATTAACAGTTGAGTGAATTCGACATAAATAGTACACATACGTGAATTTGTGTTCATGATGTCTCTATCGTGAACTAGTTTCTTATCACATTTATCACTCTTAATGTGACTCAGTATCAGTATTTACTTGTAGTCCATTGATATTTGTTTGATCTGAAAATATACCACAAATGACAGGTTTATTAGTGATGTATTTATGGTCATACGAGGTGTTCCATTAAATAGTTTGTGACATGGAACATAACACTTTCCGGGAGTGTTTCGGCACCAAGATCTCTTGATTTATAGTGAAGGGTACACGTATCTACAAGACAATTTTAAATTGTGTGTGCACAGTGTGTATTTTTTGGAAACATATTCCTGATTGTATGTCGTGAGAATATTCCTAAACTAAATTTGACATATATCCCACAGACTCACACCTTGTGCAACCTACGACTTACAGTACGCACTTTGGCCATTACGATCCGATAAGGTAAACGTGACGAAGTGAGCAACATTTAATAATCCATCATAATGTGTAAATCGTCTGCTATTCACTGGTAAAAACACTGACGACTAAAGAACACTGACCGCTAAAGCTGACATAATTATCGAGCCAACTGTAACGAATCGGTGAGTTACACCGAACGTGATTCGAACATTGGTAAAAGTACGGGTTACCAGTACTTTATTCACATGTATGGTGTAGCGAAACATCAGGACGTATCAATCGGCTAGGAACACCGGTCATCATGTGAACAGTACTGCGTGCCAACATGCACATAAACTGATCGATCAATCGATAATTGAAGTAATCAATTATATTATTATTGGTCGAAAATCAGGCGAACATTCAATCAGTCAAGATAAGGTAAATGGGCATAGAATACTTGAGCAAAAACGTGCGTCAGGGTTCGAAGAAGGACTTAAGTACGATAACAAGGGAATTAAAACAGAGTAATGTTTATTCGTTACAAGTCAACATCACAGGCTTGCGCGACGTAGCTAATAATTATTTGTTAATTCCTAACAGCTCCAAGGATCGACAACTGCGACAATTTTGAGCTACCTTTTTGACAAACTTGCAAGTTTCTAACGACTACATGGTATACGTCCATAAAGTTGGTGCAACTAATCGTGGAGTCTATTAATGAGGTAAAGTGTTTAGTGTGTACATGCACTAAACTAACGCCCTCTCAGGTGTACGCAACAATATCAGACGCGAAATAAAAATACCGATAATTGCGGAAGACCGGAAATATATTTCACGATAATTACAATTGATCTCGATCAGCTCTAAACGACACCGATACACCGAAGTAGCTAGGGAGGCTGAGGGTCCGACCGTCGATCGTGCGAGCAGGCTGGAAGAGTGAATATGGCGCGATTGGCGCGCATAGGCCGACAAGCATGTAAACAAACAAACGCGATCACATGCATCAAGCAGACGGCAGACAAAGATCCTTCAAATCCTATGTACAATGTAAGTTACGATTTTGGGAATGATTTTACACATCGTACAGCAGGCAGACGAGGGGTATCTCCATGTCACTACATGTGCACGTATGTTGAACAAGGTTGGTCTATCAAGTGAATATTCACTTTCATATATTTGTGTTATTGTCAAGCCAGATCGTTTAATTATAAATGTTGAGGAAGTAGAAATTAGCACGCTCATAACGCAGAATTATTAGAGATATGGGATGTACATACAGTGTATTGTTGAAAACCCTTCCACCGGAATCAGAATATGTAGCGTGCCTGTCACGTGCTACTTTCCCTAGTCTTATTAACAGTAACCAATCAAGCTTTTTATGCAGACAAAATTGTTAGATGTTTGACTGGAAACGCTTACATCGAAACCAAAGGTATGAATGAAAAATAAGACAATATACCTTTACCCAACCGTGTTAACTCCACCCCTACATTCCAAAAGTACTCCATTTTGAGATCGCAGTAATTCTGCAAAAAACCAACCGACTCGCAGAAAGCCCACACAAGTTAATCGCGGTAGAAGAAACACTACAGCAAACAAACAAGTCTTTGTGCGATCATAGTTCATCTCTACTGTAAAGTCATACTAAAAATCAGTTCACACTGACCATAGAATAACAGATGGAACGATCTACTTTAGTCTGCAGTAGCCCCTCATGCATATCGTGTAAATGATTCGTGGTGCCCTGACAGCGCGGAATCCATAGGGAATTGTCAGCATGTTTTGTATGATTGACAGTGCGTGCGATCGGAGTTGTAATAAATGTCATGTGGCACCCTCACCCGTGAGTTGCTAAATCCACGTTTAGGTAAGACATACTTAACACTCCGCCCCGTCGATGTAAATCTCCGTGTACCCACAGTTGGGTTGGTGAAATCCATTTTGATTTGTCCTGAAATTCTGGCGAGACTTTGAACGAAATTCTAAACATTTCAGTTGCGGTATAAGTATTAACTAATTTGGTTGTCTCTCACTCGAATTCTAGTTTAAAATGGAGTGATATTACATTCAATATCTTCATATTGTTTTCTTCGAACAGTGAATATAGAAAAATTATCAATTAGATTTGCGCACCTGTTATACCTCTAAGCTTCATTTGTTTCGTATAAAAGCAATCAAAGTTGAGGCCACTTTCTTAACAAATACATTGCTAGTTGGCAATTTGATTCGCAATGACCTAGACTTTAATCACTGCGTATGCTGCGAAACGATGTTTTAAAGTAAATTGTTTATAACGAACTTGAAAGTGCGAATATCATACTCAAGGATGAATGACCCCGTCACTGTACATGTGTAATGGTTATCATGTGGAACTTGATAATAACCGTTGAAATAGTAAACATTATCACAATATGACAAAACACGTGAGGCCGAAACACGAGACTTAATGGGTACAGAGTATGGACACACGTACATAAGCAAGACAGGTATGACTTGTTCAGTCCAGATGTGGTTGGTATAATAGTGAGGCAGTCAGAAGAGAGAAACCTACTGACTTAGGGCGAAGGGTCTGTCGGCTGCGAGTGCGGCCAACGATAAACGTACACGAAAGAACAATCAGTTAAAACAGTGGAAACTTGATAGAGGTTACAACCAATTATGAAGATCGATCGAAATAAAAGGAATGAATGAAACGCTTGCATTCGCCATATCATCCAGAATGAGTATGACAATGTCATGTAATCTTAATGGTTCGTGGGGATCACAATGACCGTTCACTTGCTCCGCCAGGATAACATCGAGTATTACTGTGAAAGCATACTGCCTCTTGTTTGGTGTCGCATTGGTATTTGGCTCTGTAATCGCTTTGTCCTGACTATACACGTGATCGGCTGTGTTGGTCTGCCTTATACCGTTGTAGGTGAATCTAGGTGATTCGAACTAAGCGTCCTCGATCACTGAGTGAACGATCCAAACAGAGATTAGATGACACAACAGGTGCCGAACAGTTCAGGTTGGAACCAGAGGTCGCTCACCTCGATTCCTATTGGACTTCCATCGAAAACACATGGCGTTACTTCGGTCAACAAGATTTCCACCCTTACCACTGTAGTTCGATAATAACTAGTAAAACTACCTGTAACATTATCCTCATAAGTTAGATTATTTAAGAAAACGAAAGTTTGACGAGAAAATTCGATTAAACAATCAAAGTATTGGTTGACAGTATGTGCTGCTGTAACAAACACGTTTCTCCAAAAGATTGATATTTACAGCTTTTGACTTTTCACATTAATAAAAGGTTTTAACCCTATGTGTATATCATGGTATTAGACGACTGTCAGAACATGCTGAAAGTGACTAGCTATCAGGTGTCACATATTAGCGAATTTTCAATAACTGAGCCTTACATTTTAGGTCCAGACATATACAGCAATCATAAAAATGCCTAGATTCACGAGATTATATTTAAATATTTCGGAAAAGCCTCCTATATTAACTTGAACTGTGTTCAAAGTGTTTGATCCCGAAGGGGCTTAAATTACTATAAAAATTGTAGACAAAAAGCGGTAGTTCGAATCTCACAAATTACGTTAAACGAATTTGTTTTATGGGTTATGTCAATAAATATGCAAAAAACATGAAAGATGACAACACAGCTTCTCTGGTACAATGAAAGTCGATTAATCGGACCACCAGCTGACCGGTCCAGCCAGACATTTGGTCTAATTTGGCTGAATTGAACTGTCCATTATTTCTGTGTTGCAAAGGACACCGAATAATCAGATCACCAAAACATACACAATCAACATAATATTTATCTTGTCTTGAAATTGGCACATTTCAAACTTTGATGAGACGCAGAATTTCACTATGCTACTCCGTATTTTTTTTACAAGAGATAAATATGTGAGTAATAGTGATTGTGTCAGCCGTACAATTTGATATAATGCTGGTTCGTTTGAATTTTCGAGCACATGGTTGTGGAGTCGAACGCCTAGGACGTTTTTTATCAAACCACTTACTACGTCTTATAGTAAACTGGGAATAGCCGTGGCATGGCAGATTAGCGTTCCAGCTGTTCCGTTAAGCTGGCAAATTAGCTATCCCATCTGTGACTGATCTACGGTAAACGTAGCATGCTTAGCCCACTGCTAGTTTAGCACGTTTTCAATACAGTAACTAGACTCATTACATTTCCATACTCACTTCTTATGTGTTTACGGATAAATTTACTGTAAAGTTTTTTGACTTGGAGAAAGCTCCCAGCGACAGTAATGTTAACAAAAAAATCGATTTGTTGCCGTGTTTATTACTCAAACGATTTCTACACAATAACCAAAATGTGACTTGAGAAATTAACTCAGGAAGACCTATTATCCCTTACAGATTAAAATGACGGACATCCACGATGTGAACACTGTCACCTTGCAGTCTTTTCGATCCACCCAGGATAACGATGATTCTACACAAAGGCAGATAATCTAAAGACGCTGGAATTGATCAGGCTGTAAAGTAGTGGTTCAGTGGGCAAGTGTTTGTGAAATCACTATTTTTGGCCTAATCTAAAAATGTAAGCTGACATACTGGAATAGCCGTTTGAAAAATAAACCTATGTGGTTGGTGATTAATGGTTCAAATGGTGTGAACAGAAAACAAGTATACGTCGAAAACACTCTCAGTAAAATGAAAGACGTTGATACATGAAAAGTTACTAGCTGGACCAACAACATTCCACTCAGAGCTTTCCAACAATTGGCTTAACGCAAAATGACAAGAAGGCTACAGAGCTGCTCAAGATAGTCCCTGGGAAATTCGTACTGAAATTCTAATTAAATCAAGAGAATCTATGAGCGGCGTAACGATTCTCGCATACGCAACCATAACGGGTTGTAACCACCATGCTCTGTCATACTGTTTCACAAGGATCTTAAGGCAGGTATCTTTACGATAACATCTCGTGTTTTTAAAAAAATAGTGAAATAGGTTCACTGATCACGGTGACCCGATTGGACGGGTTTCATGCGTCTGTGGGCGATTTCACGTTCAACGAAGGTGGAGCGTAAGTAGAAAGAAAACGTCGTTTACTGAATAAGCCTCCGGTTCAGTCACAACGATGTAGAACCGAAAGAAATGTGGGCCTAATGTGAATTCAAGGGTACAGTGGTCAACACAGTTGCCTCCTGAAAGCGTGGCCGGAGTCCTTCTCGTGACCGTGGCAAGGATGTTCACTACTAACGAGCCTGAACGTATACGAAACTCGAATCCAGTGTTTCTTCGAAACAGGTCGATTGAAAAATCTACGGGAATGTGACAGCTGCGATCAGTTATGGGCGATGTTCAATTTATAGGGAAAAAAATCCACTATAACTCATCAGTAACTAAATGCAGGCTTCGTAACGTTTCAACTAGCTTGGAAAGACCCTACTAAGGGGTGCGCTGGGAAACCGATAATCTTTTTGGTTTTAATTCGTTATGACTTGGCCAATGATCTTCTGAGCAACAGTTGTTAACACAGTATGTATTTTATTCTTTTGCCTCCGTTCTACTTATTATTGAGATATTATAACCTTCATTAACGACGGCTATGTGTCTCGTAGAAGTGGTCAGCCATAATGGGTAGGTGATTGACAAATCCAAGACCAAATATTTCCTAATGTATGTAAAGATAAACACTCGGATAACCAAAAGTAAACTGATGATGGGCTGTCGGAAACGTAACAGTGCTAACCCGAAATCGCTTTATCAGTCCTAAACTGGACACCTCGCCTAAAATTGCATTAGAAAACCACCTAATTTTGTGGCCCATACAATGTAGCTATTAGTTTAAAGACAACCTACGGGTTCGTCACTAACATGGGGAAGGCATCAGAGACAGAGAAGTTCAAAGAAAAGGGCACAACAGCAATCTTGTAAAATGGAAAAACAAGCTAGCCTGAGCTGAAAATATCAGTAAACTGCGGTCAAAATTACGTAATCACGCCCAAGAGGGATGTGTTATATATGCATTCCCGAGTTGTCGTTGAGAGTACAGTCTGTCTTTGTCGCAGGAATGAACAAAGAGATTATACATTTTCACATCACCATTACTACGTTAACGTATGGATAAAGAAAGCACCGTCCAGTGGGGTAAGTTATCTGTGATATTCTAACTCAATCGCAGCTGTGAGTACGAAGATAATCGCTAATCAGCTGGCTTTAACCAGTAGAAAACTGTTCATAGTAGGACGAATCAACGCACGTTAGTCAGTGCACATTGGCCCGAGGAACATGAGCTCTTAGCCCCACACTCGTGCATCAGTCACTGAATGTAAACACAGGATGGGTGTGGGGACAGAGAAACTGATCTCATACCTACACATTAGTTACATTCAGGATACAAGTTATGCAAACATCTTACCATTGCGTGGTGTATTTTTGAGTGCAACAGTGCATTTGACGTGGTCAATCGATATACATTTTAAGGGCATGGCGACTAAAGATTTTGTTGTGATCGCAACGGACGCTTAACCTTGGAATTCGTTTATTGCAAGACATCCACTACATGTATGTGAGAATATACAACGACGAATGGACACACTATTGTTCACGGCTGATATGTATTCATAACCTTGAAAACGGTGCAAACACATTCTCTTTGGTGACAAGTCACGCATAGTACATATACACTTTTCTACTAGTCGCTGTTGGTCTCTGGTCTGGCTGGTGTTCAGACCTGTCCTTTAGTTTCCGATCGCACGAGTCGTGCTCTGCTACTCACAAATGATCACATATCACATTCGTCACATTCCGCTTTAAAATTATACAAACATCCTACTAACATTTGCTATATTTTTGAGTACAGCGGTACTTTTAACGTAGTTAGTCGATAGGTAATTTACGGGCAGGCCGACTAAGGATCGAAACATCAGTGTTGTACTGTAATTTGTCAGCTTAAGTTGCGATTTGAGGGAAACTGTCAATCACACCCTCAGTTACGCCCCCCAGTACTACTAACGTTCAATAATCTTGTTCAATTTCGTCGCAGACAATGTAACAGAAAACTGTCTAGAGTACCCAAAGGATGTAGACATTGACGACCTTATGGATTGGTCTGGACTAAACTGACGATAAGACAACTTTCACAGGGCGCAGATTTTGTCAAACACAGTTGTATCCCATAAGTCCACAAAGTACTTAGCAAAGTAGATGACATATTGTAACGAATAGATTGAACGCAAGTAATGGTCGAATGCGACCGTGGACGTGACATGAAAGAAAGAGCACGAATCAGTACAAGCATTGATCGTCCTGATTAAGTGACTATACGATTAACCAAGCAAGTTAGTGGGAAACGACACAGGCACAGATGTGGCAGGATGGACAGTACACTCCAGTAAATAACACACCTAGTTGCATGCGCGCACTCGGTGCATGTGCACACGCACCTCGCCACAGACGGTCCACACACACACACGTTGGATCCGAGGGAGCACGTCTTCTCTTTCTTTGTCAAAAGTTGTTAAAGGATAACGAAATTTTTCAGATCGACTCAGTGGAATGAGAACAGTCGTTTGTCAAATACACCACTGTTCGGCGGAGGCTATAGTAGGTTCCTTTTAGGTAGTGGTATACACAGACGCCTTGTACTGAACTTTGTTCAACCCTGTAGGCAATAGGGACTCGGTATGAGTAGGGTTTTAAGAACTATTGAAGCTCAAAAGGATTTTGCACTCGTTCACATGTATTCCTTTCGTTCTCGAACACGTGTACTCTATGTGCAGGTATGGCCCAGTCGCTTATAATCCATTTGATAAGCAGCTCGTTTCTTCCCTCGTCAAACTGAAAACCTTCATTGTGTATCTATACTGCATTCAGTCACATCCGTGTCTGTCTCCGATGCATCAACTGAGAAACCGTTTGATCCATAGCGGTATATGCTACTTTCTAGGTTGTCAAAGCTGCAATTAAGGTTTCCTCCCACTGTTCACCTCCATAAGTGATCAGTTGAACGGACTCTTTCAGTGTGCGACTGAGACGCTCGACAATTTTAAAGACTCTCGGAATGCATGACATAGTGTTTGTGCCACATATTAATCTGTCCTAAAAATTACATAACTTCAATACCGCGAAACCAATGTCCATTGACAGTAACTATTCATTCACGAAAGCTAATTCTCTCAAATATTTGCCGCAGTCATTTCCTAATCATAAGCTTATCGATTTTACCACGAAAGAAGGTTCCGGGCTATTTAGTGTAGAAACATGTTGTAACAACCAATCAGCTCTCATACTGCAAAGCAAACGGTCCGGTGATGTCAGTTAAAAATTCTGACGAAAGCTGTATATGGTATTCATCGGGCAGAATGGATGATCTAATGGGTCCAGCACCCCGATCATAGTATACACAAGCAGCGTATTCTTTTACTGTTGCTTTTACGCCACCGACGACACTTCAGAACAAATGTGGAAGCGCGAATTAAAAGAAGCCACCCGCCTAAATGGTATGAATATTTTGTCTTGGCATGGGGAAATCTTTAATACAACTACTCCACCTCGTCTTTTACGGTGACTGCAACTGACATTGGAAATGTAAACGGTTACATTACACTTGTAATGACTTTTCAAAGACAGTGTAACAAAATCAAAGCCCGACTACTCATAATATTACTCGAACAGACTGAAAAAACATGTAACAAGGGATGAAACGATAAAAATACTGGATTCTTCTCGTAGACATTGTAAGGAGTTGCTCTACTGGATAAAATGGAATATAGATCCACAAAAATGAACTACAAAAATGAATCCTGTCTGTAGGACATTTTTGGAAGTCAAAATTCCCCTCGATTGACCCTGTCCTACTCGTCCCCATGACCC
>LUCH01003581.1:43901-72622 GCA_013368495.1 Paragonimus heterotremus | reverse complement strand
TGGGGCCTGAGAACTAAATTTGACATGCCAGTGGGGGAGGGGTCAGCAGAAGCATGTTGTCGTCTATCCACCCTGCTTTATGCAGCAGATAGGGCGACCCGGTTAATACTGTGAAACGGCCGATGCAGTATGGAATTACTTGTGTTATGATTATTCATGGTTATGTGTGGGTTGAGATCCTGCCAGGGCACCCGGACCTAGGCAGGAGAACGATTAGGGTTCTCAACCAAAGCTTTTGGCTTAAAAGCCCATAGCGCAAGGCAGCGGGTGGGTGGCAGTGTACCAGAACTGGTACATTTTCTGGAAGAAGACGTCAGCCTTCTTCCAACCCCCAACTTGGAGGACCAGGAGACTGGTTCGTCAGACCTCTACCTATTGGCCTGCCTGGTATGAGTGACTCTATCGGTGTGGTGGCCACACCATTCAGTTTAGCCCAACAGGTCATCGAGATGCGCAAGCCGTCACACCACGTCAAGGTCCAGTCTCGTTGTGCCAGTTGTGACACTCCTTACAAGAATGTTCCCGATCTCTTCGACGACACAAAAGTATATATTAGATTGATTTGTAAGGGCCTTCGAAATATCATGACTGAATTCGCGTCTTTTTTGGTAAATGATAGATATGTAACTGAAGAAACCTTTACCCCATTAACAGTCCGCATTAGCCCATTCCCAACGCCTTGATTTGTTTTAACGTCGCTCTCACATACCTTCATCTTTCTGGGAAAAACTAAAAGTGACGTTCCAATAAGGAAGATCTGCATGTGCTTTGTCGTATACCGTTCTTTTTTTTAGCGTGTTCCACAGTATTTCGGACGTATTACCAGCGATTGGTTCATTGTTTTTTTTAGATGGCTGACATTCCTCTTGATGCCCCTGCTGAATGTCCAGGCACGCAAAGTGACTCCGCCGGCAAAACGAGTGCTTGTGTAGGATGTCCAAATCAGATTCTTTGTTCCAGTGGACAGGCAAAATTACCCTTGACTGAGCGAGAACCAGAAGTGATTGCACAAATTCGTCATAGACTCAGTCGAGTACGATATTGCATCATCATTCTATCAGGCAAAGGAGGTGTCGGTAAAAGTAGTTTATCTGTTTGCTTAGCTCGTGGTCTCATCCGTCGCAGAAGAAAGCAATCGACATTGATGTCTACAGACTGCAGTATATCAACCGTCGAATCTGACTTGTGCAATGTTGGTTTACTGGATTTGGACCTTTGTGGACCTTCCATTCCTTGTATGTTCGGTTGCATGGATGAAAAGGTATGTGTTGCTTTTCTGTAAAATTATAGTCAGACAAGTTTCCTAAGTTTCACTGCATATCTTCCAATCATGGTGAACTACTTAAACCACATTGAGTTGGATTATGCGTGTTAACTACAACGTCACTTTTCTAGTTAATGTAAGTCATGTAATATCTAGGCGCGATATATTACGATCCTTGTTGTCAATCAAATTCCTTGTTCACAAGTTTTTTTTTTACTTTGTATTCAAATCAAAATGCATCAGTGATTTGTTTTGTTTTTAAGACAAACATACCAACATTAATATTAAGCCGTTTAACAGGATGTCCCGCACTATCACTTTCTGTCACAATTTGACAACACTGATTTGATGGTTGTGAAGCCTCAGGAAACACTCTTGTGTAAGTTGAAACTTGAAAACTCAGTTGAATCGGTTGGTATTACATGATTCGCTCTTAGAGCATGCAAATCGTCATTAGCTACTGTTACCTAGCCGCACACATGAGAGGGAAAATTGCAGATAGCTGAAGAAATTGTAAGGTATCCTCACCAAATTTTGTACTACTGATATCAGACAGTTTGGATTCCGTGTTCAGCACGTTTGTAATAAGTAGGTCGAGAAGAGTACAACGTTACGAACAAGTTACAATACTCAACGTTTCAACCACCTCGGGTGGCATTCCTCAGGAGTGTTGTAATCGAAATCACACTAACAGAGATCACATGGGGTTTGCTGCAGTCAGGTGAACTTGCGCTGCGTCTAAACTGATTAGTCGAATCTCTTTCCTATTAAGTAAGGCTGAGACTAATGTACATAAGGTGTGTCTGGTATTATTTATCAATCCACGCCATAATGCAGACACGGGTTTATTATCTTTGCGGTTAACGTATGTGTGTTGGGCGTAAATAGTGGGAGCTTCAGTACAGCGTCGCTCCGCATGAGGAGGTAGACCCTTATCAAGCCCTTGAGCTTGATCAGAACACTTTGTACTTCTCTGACAGTGCACATAGCGCACAAGTCGAATCTTTCTTTAGCTTTTGAAGTTGGTATTCTCCTTTGGGAGAAATGTTCCGATTAACTTGCCTCCAAGTACTAAAACCCGAAGTTTCGTTGTATTGTTTACTGGCCGACTCTTCTGAAAGTCTCGGCAAGTGCTCTTCCTTCTAACATGAAGTCCCAACCAACGCTTCGCTTTACTGACAAATCAGTATGTCCTCTAGACTCGCTGACTCCCTTTGTACATTCTCTCCTCCTCGCTGGATCAACAATATGATGCTGTTCGGTGTTGCTTTCGAACTTTAACAGTGTGTTTATCACCCTCAACCAAAATGTCCTTTCTACTCTTTCTTATTCTGATGATCCCATCTACTTAAAACTTGCTAAGAACTATTACTACAGTTGGATGCTATTCATTTCCATACTCGATGGTATATCATCTTTGATTTCCAAGTCATAATATCTTCTTTCTATTTTTATGTTAAAGATCTGTCTGCATCTAATGAAATTCTTCTTTTTAAATATTGTAAGCGGCTTATTTTGAATTGTACAAGGCCAAATAACAAAGTAGACGATATGCTTCAAATTTGTATTGCTTATCATATGTGTTAGTCACCACCCGGAACTGTAAGACGAAATTTCGCAAACATATCTGGATGTATCCTCTCTGGCAAAAATCCAGTCTGCCATTAATGTTATTACTCTACTAATGTTGTTTTCCAACCTATGTCAACACACTCCGTATTCAGTTACCTTGCCATTACACCTGTGTGTACTCCAAGTTGATTGGTGCACACCTGTGAACTTTCCTCCACAGCCCGACATCTCTTTTTATTTGTCTGGAGTTTAAAATCCTTTCATACACCTCCCATCCAATTTGACTCTATGTTCGTTGTTGCATTATCCCTTATTAACGACGTAGCCCTGCTGGTGTGTTAGTCAACTCAAGTCAATAGTAGGCTCTATGCACCCCGATCATCTTGTTAAAGATTGTAGCTGCATATGGTTTTCTCAAATGTCTATCTACCTGTGGTATTTGTTTACCTTTTCCAGATCACTATCTTTCTTCTAAACATTACAGCTTTTGACGCATTTTCGTCAAACTACTTTCTGATCAGTTTAGCCCTTATATAACGTACTTATTCAGCGTATTTCTTTCCCATAAACCCATCAGATGTTTACACGATTACTTGACTTAACATATACGCACAGGAGGTCGCTTAATATCTGTTCTGCTCTATCTATCATACACATAAATTGAACATCACCAATAATCGTCACATTCGCGTAGGTTCATCTCTTCGAAAAGAAACACTATACAACAGTTTTGCTTTCATGAAAGGCCCTCGGTAGTGCATATATGATTTGAACTCTGGCCACGTTCTTTTAAGTCATCCAGGTTCACCACTGCTCCAGTGATTTCACACTAAACGCAGTGGAACTGTTATACGTATTATACTTAGCCAACTTTCCTTATGAACAACACTTGAATAGTTCATCTGAATTCGAAAAATGGGGTCAGATATGGGTGGTTTTCTTTTTGTATTAATCGAACTTCTCCCTGTTTATCAGTAAAACATGTCCTCCAACCAGTTTTCTTTTAGTTTATCTCCGTTTGAAAAACGACTGGAGGTTTCGTTGACAAGTTTCAATTAATACTTTACTTATTTCAACCACTCTGAATTCCGCGCTTTTTTCTTCTGAGGTTGATTTTTAAGTGAATTAGTTGACTTGTGTTTGTCGCAACTCAGATGCAGCTGTAATCACAACTGGTCAGTTTTCGGAAATTGATAAACTATTGAGAAAGCACAGCACAATTGTACGACTTGTGCCGTATTTCTGTAACCATCTGGGAAGTTGTTTGTTATACAACATCCAGTACCAGTGTTTGTGAGAACATAGAACGACGATTGCAAACACTGTTTTGCACGGCTACCACGTACCCATATCCTTGGCTATAGTGCAGTGACATCTTCAGTATCAAGTCGCTCATAGTGCTTATCCGCGTTTCCAACAATCGGTTATAGTCCTTCGTCGTCCTGGCGTTGAGACCTACTCTTTGGTTTCGATGCTTACGAGTCGTGCCATGTCCGTATTACCTACTCTGGATGCTATATATAAAAACATCTGTCTTTTAGCGGCCCCATATTTTATCTTGTATCGGCAGGTAATGCCTTCCTGAGTCACCACTTCGTCAGAAATCAGCAGGCCCCGAGCAGAAAATGGGATAGTGAGCGCGTTTTGAAAATTCTTCTCTAAAATTATATTGCCTTGATAGTGCGTTGCCAGTGGGTTGACTGTGGCCACATCTATTTGGTTTTGTATCGCCTGTTTGTTCCACCCGCTCTCTTATAAAGCATTAGCAAGGATCGAAATGATTCTCTTCTCCTCCTGTAAGCAGTTTCCTTTCTGACGCTTCTAATCAGCGATTGCACGCAGTCTATACAATAATTGCATGCGAGTCGAATCCACGGACTTGAATCATCATAATGCACACGATTGTCCTATATATAAAAAACCGTTAGCAATCTCCTAAATTTACTCAATTTCACTCTTAGAAGAAGAACTGGTTGGTAGCGTTTTTTTGTTATCTTACCCTACCGTCTGCATTTGCCATATGAAACCTGCTTCGCGAAAAGTTCTTACACATAATTTTCACACCAAACTATTCAAGATATCTAGGCTGAAGTTTGTGAAAGTATAGCCTTCTTAATGATTCCGTCTTTTGTATACTTATTGGGGGCACATGTGTTTAGGTCAATTTTTCAAAATAGTTAGGATGTGAAGAAAAATTATTTTGTGCTCTCTTCACATTCAAAAGTTTCTCACAAATCGCTCTGGTATAAACAATTCGTGATTCTTAAAAAAAACCTGGCAGTTCCTTTAGTCTAAATTTCCAGACACCGTTTGCGCTACTAGTGTTATCCCTGCCGGAAACGTCTTTCATCGTCACAACTTGTTGCAGTTGTCTCATCATAGATTCTAAATTTCTTTGTTGATTTCCTCCGTTTCATTATTTTCAATTTTATTGATTGGCAGCGTTACTCTTAAAGTTATTCACAGCTCCAATCATGAAGTATGTGTTCCTTTGTTATACTTGAACTAATCCAAGTTTACTCGTGACATACGCAAACTGCCTAAGGTTTTTTTTAACTCAGTTTCAGAGCCCTCATTTCTTGCTCCCATACCGTTGCCGGTTGTAGACTGCATATTAGCACATCGATACTCGTTCATCCACACACTTTTCATAGTTGGAGTCCATGTCTCAAATGGGTAATAGACTAACATAGTTACAGGCTAGATAAGGATGTCTCACATAGTTACAGGCTAGATAAGGATGTCTCAAACAGGAAATCCGGGTTAGATATTTTTTCCGTAGCCCTTACTGTTCGTCCAAGCATTTTTCACTTGTACTACTTTTATGTTAACAGTAGATAAGATTTGTTGCATATATTTCACTCGTTTCGATCACGTCAAGACCCCCCCGTTGGTCCGACTTGTTGGTTTTTTGCTCCCAAAATGTTTCACTGTTTTTTAATCAGTTTTATCCTCATATTTCCCTACCGTCAGTAGTAGTACTTCTTGGTTATTTTGAAGAGACTAAATTGTGAAAAATTAAGGCTTCCGCTGGACTCGAGCCGGCAGCAGAGACAGCGTGCCCAGCTGAACTACGGTTTCACGCCGGGAGCTCGAAAATTTCACACTTGGACTTCGTTACCAGTCCGCTCCAATGTCTTTTAATTATTATTCCATCAGTGCAGACTACTTTTCATGATCTGTCTGCAGCGTATTATACAGCGCGCAGTTATGCGTACGAAAGAACGTTTTCTGTGGTGTGATGATCTCCTGTAGAAATCATGTTTAGTGTTCGCTATGGTAGCATAACACAAGTTGGAGTACTTCTAATTATCAACTCACAACTTCGTACTTACGTGGTTTCTTTTTCTTTCTGTGTCGAACAATTGTTACCAAAGTGTTTAAAATGAGTTTGTAAGACCGGTGCGCCAATTACCCGAATATGTATGCAGTAGTTGTTAGTTGTGCAAATTTTGCCTGCCCACCTGTCTTGAACACTGACGAAGTCGTATAGACCGGATCATACGAAGCTCAATTCTCAGTAGGTTATGGATATTCCCGGTTCTTCAAGCAGTATAAGTCTGTCTAATTACAGTCTGATTGTGGACGTTGTTAGATAATTATTGTGACGGCCACCGATGCGATTTAAACGCGCCGCTCCGAAATCCCCTCAGAGTTACTTCACAATGCGTTCTTCTTTTACAATCATTTACAGTGTAACGAAGTTGTTTACCTATGATTGTAGTTTGGACGTCCAAAAACCTAAGGTTTTAAAAATCTCAGTCTGTCAAGCACACATAGTGCTCGACGGCGTAAAGTCTCATTAAACTGACTATAAACCACGGTTAACTAATTTAACCTATTGACCGGGTTTTACCACCATAACTTCGGTCATACCAAGACAGCATTTCTGAGGGACATTGACTTTGTGATAGTGTGCTGTGGTAAATACCGTTATGTAATAAATGCTTTTGATTAAACAGTCTCACGTCTAATGAACCGAGCACGGGTTTCACGTTTTCTGGTGCACGCAACCTCCTAATATGTTGCACCCCTTGAGCAATAAAAAATGTGTCACATTTGGAGTTGTGCTACTTTTGTTGTAAGTGGTTCATTTTTTTCAACTAAATGTTTAGCTGAATCAAATTAGTTCGTGATTTTCATAGCGTTACTTCATCAACAAGACCTTCCTCTATAACAGAACAACTGGAAGACTTAAACCCCTAAAACAGCCAGTCATTTTGTTTTCACGATTTTTCTCTGATTACTTTGTTTGTACTCCTAACACAAATATTGGTCATTAGTCGTATATTGTTGGAGCACAGTGTTTATCCAAAGTAAAATTAGTATAATTTTACTTTGGATAAACACTGTAAAGTAAATTAAAGTAAAACCCGTTTTTACACCAAAAACGCGGGATTACGGAGACATTTTGTTGGATGACAACAACAAGCTAAGGCATCAGTGACCTGTATGCTCAGATCACAAAGATCAAGCAACGTTCCTAGTATTAACGAGAACTCCGCTGTGAAATCGTTAATGAGCGATAAAAATACCGTTGTCCTACCATCTGACGAAGGTAACGCTATTGTCCTACTGAACGGAATTGACTATATGTCAAAAGCTCTAGATTTGCTCAGTTACCCAACCGTCAATACAAAACTGCAAGGAAGGTACGGTCCAATCAAAACCTTAGGGAATAAACTGCTGCTCCTCGAAAACCAAAACACAATCAACGACGGCATCCTGAGGAAACTCAAACCTTCCGAGAATCCCACTCTAAGATTCTACGGACAACCTAAAATTCACAGACGACATATCCTTAAGACCGATCGTTTCAACCAAGGGAGTTCCAACCTATAAATTAGCAAGATTCAACTGCAGGTTAATTCAACCGATACTCAGAAATAGTTCGTCATATATATGCAGTGCCCCCAACTTCTTTAACAAAGTGTGAGGCCTGAAATTAGAGGATGAGGAAGTAATCGTATCGTTCGACGTTCACCCGCTGTTCACTTCCATTCTGAACAAACTAGCGTTAAACACAGTGGCCGATATGATGCAGAATAATATGTAATAGCAAGAACACATCAAGTTTTCTATGGCCGACGTCGTAGGTCCAGTACGACTTTACACAAAAGCCTATTTACAATTTGAGCACATAGTATATCAACAGCAATAAGGACCATTAGTAAGATCAGAGTTATCAGGACCGCTTGCTGAAGTTGTTATGAAATTCTTTGAAAGAACTGTGTCCCAGAAGTATCGTCCAACATTGTGGTCGAGATACGTGGATGATACGTTTATCATTAAACTTGCAGAGATTGATATTTTCCATGGGACAATCAATAATATACTACCGGAACTTTAATTCGCCAAGGAAATAAAAACCAGCGCATTAGTGCCATTTCTGGATGTACAATTATTGCGACAACCTGATGAAATTATACAGACAATCGGGTATCGCAAACCACCAACCAACGACATTATACTGTCGCTCAACAGGAACCCTTCGATCACACACGAAAAAGTTGAGTGCGAATCTTATTTTGTCGAGCAGCCACCCAATACAGTACTCCTGAACTACAAAAAGAGATAAAACACCTGTATAAGTTATTAAAATCAAACGGTTATCCTCAGACCATTAATAAACGCCTGCACGAAGACGCGATCGAGTGGTATTTTTAACTGTACGAGAAGCAAAATCACCACGTTGCCTTACATAAACGGAATCTCGGAGATGAGTTAGCGCACTCTTGGAAAATCCGGAGTCAAAATAGCCCACGTTCTAACAAAAAGCCTTCAAAATAGGTTTTTTGAGGTCGATGATCCAGTTGAAGTACATGAACGGGCGGGTGTAATATACCCTATTCCCTGCTCAGACTGTGATCAAGCTTATGTGAACAAAACTGATAAACAGTTGAAAACGCATTCACACGAACATCACTTAGCACTAGGACGAGCAGATCAGAAATTACACCTTTGGAAACACTGCGCAACCACATGCTATGGGGTCAAACTGGAGGAGGCCAAGGTGATCGGATTAACAAAAGGAAAGCAGAAACGACTAATCCTTGAATCATTCTTCTCTCACAATGTTGTCAACAGACACATGGGCCTCGATACTCACTACGTCCCACTGGTTACACAAATATGGCGAAGACAAGCGATAAACGGACAAATGTACTGATCAGTCGGTAACCGAAGTGTAATTTTTCCATCATCATCATTATTGCGTGGATTTGAAACCCATTACTTGATGTTCGCCTTTTACACCTGATCATATATATATATATATATATGTGTGTGGAACCAGTATGAAATATTGTATACATTCGAAATCGTACCTGGTCAGTGACCGAACAAAAGTGCCCAGATTAAAGATGGCCATCAATGAGGCCTTTGTGTGAACATAATTATGTTATCGATCACGTTACTTACCGAAAGAGAGTAGGCAGCGAGTAAAGAGAAAATTCAGACGAACGTTGCGATTGGATGTTGACTGACAATCGCAAAAAATGGATTTAGTATTC
Source organism: Paragonimus heterotremus (assembly GCA_013368495.1). Taxonomy (NCBI): domain Eukaryota; kingdom Metazoa; phylum Platyhelminthes; class Trematoda; order Plagiorchiida; family Troglotrematidae; genus Paragonimus; species Paragonimus heterotremus. The sequence goes on along the minus strand of LUCH01003581.1, from coordinate 63,274 downwards.
GACTCAGGCACACAAAGTAAGGGCTTAACTGCAAGAGTTCCGGTAAGAGTGCACTAATATAACTGTGGGTGTGCTCCTCCGAGGCACAATTACGTTGATATTCTTTGTCTACAGGCGTGCATCTTGTAGTAAAACGTGAAAATCATGGATTACGTGGCTTGCTTTTTCATCGGTAGCGAGTGATACAACGCAAGTATGGCGGCGATAAGTAATACATTCTGTTCCGCCTTGGAGCTCACGAAAATTCCTTTAACTAACATCAAGGTTTTTATACGTAGGCTGTTTGTAGATCCCGTCTGCGAAGTGAACAACAAAATTCTTAAGGTTGTCCTACAGCCGTTGTTTCATAGCTCCTCAACCGTCCCCAGTAAACTAAAAATCCACGTCACTAAAGTGGTTTATGTCCCAGTCGTGTGAATTGTTCAGCGTGTGACGAGAAAACAGGCATCATGGGGGAAGCACAGACTGTGAGAACTGTTAGAACACAGACAGGCCGCTTAAGCCACAAATAACACTCAAAAATTAACCTGTTCACCTGAAGACTCGAGTTCTGACATGCTTTCACTGGGTTGAGATCGCTATTTCTCAGTCATCATGAAAAACATCTGCGCTTATTGTCTACGTATTTTTTTGGCAGGTGCATCAACATGTGTTACAGGATGCTAGCTGCGCTGTAGCGGACTATGCCAAGCGGGGAAGGACTTCAGCAAGGAAACTTAAAAATCCACTATATAAAACGGGATCCGGCATCAAGTATTATGGTTTATTGTTACTCACAAGTATTTAGAAAATTAAAATGGAGATAGTATTTCATTGTTTACACAGATCTGAGTGCACTGCATGGCAAGAAGTTTAAATGGCTCAGTGGGCTAACCCCTCATACACTGGTGTTTAGCGTTATTAGGCAGAAGAGTGCATGGTAACTTAAAAAGAAAAAGAATTATAAATACTTGCGTTGTCCGTTGTAAGACGTGGGACTGAGAGTCGAAACGACTGCATCATACTGAAATCCGAGCATCGTGCAAAGACTTACCCAGTGTTGGAAGTTTAGTTTATTCGTTTTCGCTCTCTCTACCCTACCACTCTAATGCGAACCTAGTTTGAATGATTCTGAAGACCCTGATAAAGTGATACCATGGAAACCCTGTGAACAATATTGATGCAGATCTCACCGCCAAACACTAATATGGAAATATGCGAAAGTGATATTGAAACACCTTTGAATGAGAGAAGTATGAATTCACTAGCTTCTTAGTGGCAAACGTCCGATTTGTCCCAGTAGTTCTGGGTTGCAATTTTTTGCTTGATGTGGACTGTAAATATATTGAACGTACACTAATATAGCCTGGACGAGTAAACGCGAAGACACAATAAAGAAATCATAATTGAACCAATAAGGGATAATAGATCTCATAATGACTCCGCGATGTGATTTGTGATCAGTGTGTGTGAGAGAGATTTGTCTTTATCCATTTTTAATGGCGCCACAGCCATCAGTTTTTTTCTCTGTCTCTTTTCCAAGAATGCGGCAACTAATCACGTCATTTTTGCGTTACTTACAATTTTCTTCTTTCACACATTCTCCATTGTTTGGAGGTAATTTCGGTGTTAACCGAATCTCGACAGCCGTCGGTAAACCAACTAGCATACCGCAATGACAGCTTCATCGATGGATAGCACGTTCCAACTGGGTTGTCCGTACTACTTTCGATCGATGGGTTGTTTGTCGCTCCACACATCCCAACCACACTTGTGGTATGACTGCCAGACGGATTGACCAAACCACAAATCAGAGGGGTAGCCGAAACTGCGAGTGAAGTGGGCATATATGCGTAACATAAACACCAGGGAAACAGGAATATCACCATGTACTGTCTTACACTGAATGTCATAAAAATGTCGTTCTTTGTGCATATATATTTACGACTGCCCGAACACACTCGCGCTAGTGTGCTGGGTTACTTTATTCTGCTGCAGTCTAACAAGTCGACATTTTTGAAGCCAAGAAACTGATTGTTCCGCCAATATTCCTATTTATTATGTCTGGGTAATTTTCGAATATCTGCAAGGGTATGGCGATCAACTGTACGCTTTCTCTCACTATTGTGCAACGGACTATCGCAAAGAGCGAGGCAACCGAATAGAGGAACACCACTCAGCATGTCTTCGAAGTAGGGTTAATTTGTCGATAATTAGCACCATTGGCTGGCGTAAGTCACAGTGTAAACCGTAGTCACTTATTCAGTGTCGTTTACGGACTATCCAAGCCTCAATGTCAGCATAACGTCACATCGTCATTTGGCTATATGCTGTGCTCTATTGTCATGCGAAGTTCAGTCACACTCTTAAACTCCCTTGCCCTCTACCCACTCACTCTCATGCCAATCATCGTGAACCAATGCTGGTTAATCGTCCAGTTCATCCTGGCTTGGCTCCGATTGAACCGACTTGTGTTCGAAATTCCATAGAAATCAATTACTTGGTTGATTTACTTCTCATAAATGTGTGCGTTCATCACCTTGGTTTTTCTAGGCGCATCCTTAACTACGTGAATAATAATCGAGTACAGCTCATGAATAACCGTTAGAAGTACACTAGATCAGATCCTCTCCAAACACAGTAGACGAATGTTTGCGAGTTTGCAAGCCACTTCGTTCAATTTGACCTCACTGATAGGTAAGCACGTTACACAATTTATTCTATTCATCGTTCCCATGTTCGTGTCATTGCCAGATGTAAGGTTTTAACGGCTGCAGACAATGCAGGATCTTCACGTCATCTGTTCAGTTTTGTTCCCCAGAGAATCCGTTTGCTCAAAGCCCGGTTTTCCATTGCTTTCGTAAGCAGCTTACGCCAACAGTTTGCTAGTCTATTAACTAGCCTATCGTGTGGCAGTAGAATTATGAGATTCTGATGAGCTTCAACAGCTATTCTTAACGGTCGCTTCGAAGCTATGTTCATGTTCAGAGTGAAAATTTCCTTTCTTAATGCGAAGATTACTGGTGCGAACCACAGCACTCTCATCAGCTCCTTCGAGCAGGACTAAACAAGAATGACATAACTCGTAGAATGTTAGCTTGTAAACAATTATCAATGGTACTTTCGTCAGCTTTTGTATAACTTGAAGTTGTGCTCAAAAAATCCCACTACGACTTTCATCACGTTCTTGACCGCTTGGTCATTGACCAACTTCCCTTCCTGTTATACCGACTGGTACACTGCATTCTGAAGTTCGACCTTCGCTATTATCAAATCAGTTAACCGTTTCGGGATATTCTCATTAATTGTATTCCAAGTAGTGGACATTTAGGAATCAACTTTGAACAAATGTACGGTTGCTGTACTACGTGCACCTGAAAGTATGACCAGGCACACATGCATAATTGATGTACAACAGGATAACCCGGTATAAATAAGTGAATCCTTTCGTCAGTAATGGAACTGTGATGCTGCATCGCGTAAACTTAGTGTGGAATCGCTCCGGCTAAACTGGTTCTGTGCGTCAAAATGTATTAATCAACAGAAATGTGCAACCAAGTAGAGTCTATACACAGAAATCAGCCTCTGGTGATTCTCATCTTACGGAGCATTATCGCAAACAATAAAATTTGGAGAGAAGTCCTAGTCGTACGGTTATCGATCTGAGTTAAAAGGACAGTTACTGTGTCTCCTCTCGAGGCGATCGGGCACCCTGTCCATTACTCACAAACAGATGTAGCTAAGTGTTCACATATGACGAATGAGTCACTGTGGTGAAAATCTACTCGATTCATCGCTTATCCAAACCCCAACATAATAGAAGATCTAACAAGGAACCAATCCAAACGTCATGTTAAGGTACCCCATCGGAATTGGACGAAAAGTCGCAATGTTACGCTTTCCATTTTTTGCCAAATTCTTTGTTCTGTATCGCACCAGTCAGCTTGCAGTTTGATTTTGCAGATGCCAATATGAACAGCTAACGAGAGGTTGTGATTTCTTCAATATTGTTGTTCATTTATAAATGCGGCTTCTTGTCTCATGAACATGAACTGCTTACTGCGACCCGCACGAGGTCTTCTCCGTATTGCTTGCGTGGGAGGTTTTAATTGGAGTACAATTTCTAGGGCTATTCGAAATCCCTAATTCCGAGTATTACAATCAGGCGTAATGTAAGGTCACAGTGGTCCGCACGGCTGTCTCGTGAAAGTTTGCTCAGAGTTCTATACCTTTTCCAGTTTAAGATATCTCGATATCAACTTTAAATGTCTAAAGAGGTTGGCTGAATTTCAACGTCAAACAAGGTCACAGCTAATGTGCACATAGATTGGTTGACTTTTACAGAGTGAGAGAACACGATCTCGTCAGGTGCAGAAGGTGAAGAAAATGAGCTCATCTGGATCCAAACACATAGAACATCTTAAATTGACATTAAGATAACTTGATCTAGAAAAGGTATAATCCATGCTGTGGCATTACTGTCGCACTTTGACAAGAACGTAACTCAAGTCCAGTGCCCCCTTTCGAAAGGTGCAAGTTGAAATGTCGATGGGACTGTAATATTCACGATCAACTGTGAGTGATGTCCGATATATTTAAAATTGTACCACTAATAAGTAGTTTGGCAGATTTATGAACTTAAATGAGACCCAACTGGGAAAAGTCAGGGCTTCGGCTGGATTCGAACCAGCGACAGAAACACCATGCCTCAACGCGGCAGGCGCTCTACCAGCTGAGCTACGAAACCACACCAGGAGTTCGGAAATTTCACATTTGAACTCGGTTACCCACCCGTCCCACTGTCTCATATGGAATCTACCAAATGATCCAAGGGATCGACTGCCCCGGCAGGATTTCTCGAACAGTTCACGCTGGAATCTACCAACGCCACTGTTGAGCATAGAAATTGTACTACTAATAAGTAGTTTGGCAGATTTATGAATTTAGATGAGACCTACTCACCAGTAATTAGTTCGAGAGTTGTAAAAAACGGCAGAATTCATCATGTCAATAAGGAAGATGTCGTGGGGGAAATACTGTTAACACTGGATATGTTAGCGCCCCCTGGGGATACGAGAGTGGTGTGGTGTACATTGTGTTGACGTCCCGCCTTGTGACCAACGGTTCAGGTCCGTGGGCTGCCAGTTTATCATCAGTTTTTCACTCGTAAAACTTGCAGAAGTCTGAAATACCATTTCACTGATTCTTCCCAAAATCAACAAATACTACTTATCCGTGTCGTTTCTTTGCAAACGAACTGGTATTTATTTTTGGGGTTAAATTTCCTAATTTTTTGTTTAGCCACGTCGTAAATAAAAGCGTTTTAATAGCCACAGTCAACTTTTTGGTTATTCACATATGACCTCTTTCTTATCGGTACATATTCCGGATTTCAGCCTACTTCATTTCGGTTTGCGGCCGATTATTTGTCCTGCATTTGCCTATTGTCTTTCAGATACACCAAAGTCAATCTGGTTGGTCCCCTGTGTTCGCTTCCGATAATCTGGCCCTCATGTCCATCGGATTTTTGTTGCCCAGCCCCGATCATGCTGTGATTTGGCGTGGTCCACGAAAAAACACATTAATTCGTCAGCTGTTAACAGATGTCTGTTGGACCGATGACAATGAGACTATGGATTTCCTGCTGATTGACACACCACCGGGAACATCCGATGAACACTTATCAGTGGTTCAATATTTACAGGCGGCCGGTTGTTTGGACGGCGCCATCATTGTAACTACTCCCCAGGAAGTCGCATTGAGTGATGTCCGAAAGGTTGGTGTTTGTTTTGAAAACGTATACAACCACTTATGTAGCCTGTCATAGATGACTTAATAGAGGCGAGCCTTTGTTTCGCCATGAACTGTCGGATGCAAAACCTTGCCGACTGTCTGAAATCAGTTTCCCACTTTGATATAACACAACAGACAAGTGAAGGAACTAACATGCACCACAGAACGAGATCAGTTGGAATTAAGGACGTGGCCCTAGCTTCTACCTGTCGGTGTTGATTTATTGGTTTTAGCCAACGAATGTTAGAGACTGGCATGGAGAAAACCAATGATTACCACCTCACGCATCCTCTGTGCCTTTTATCCGGGTACATCTCACAGGCGATCTTGTAAGGATTCGCCTGCCTTGTAACTCCTATGTCTCATTCAAGCTCTAAATGAATCACTCCATCTTATCGTATATTTCCAGCAGAACGAAAAACAGGTGACTACTTTTTTTGGATTTGTCATAGCCTTCAACTCAAATTCAGTTGTTCGTTAGTTGGTGTTGTGCTCTGAGCCTTTGTACGAAAGAGCAAATGTCTCCTACACCTCTGCTTTCTGTGTTGCTCTATGGACGCAAAATTCACTCTAATCGAGCGGGAAACGTCCGCCAACTATACGTGTTTTACTATGGCTCGTGTATGGTGAAATCACCATCTGATCAACAGACGACAGCTCTTCATAAACAGCAATTTCACACGATTTTTAGCCACCCATTACGTTGGTTTGAACACGAGCTACGTATACTATCCGACCGCTTGTCCCCTCTAACCTCATACGCACAACCTAGGATCGAATGGAACAGGCATGTTGGTGGCCAGACGCTGATTCGGTACCGATGGATAAAACAACACATCTATACTCGTCTTCATCGACTCACCACATCTCTGCGGCTAGGAACACAGTGATCATGGACAATTGTGGTTAGAGATATACCACAGACTCGTTATCAGTGACACTCTTGTCTACGAAGACGTTGAGCAGCTAGCCAATGATCTTAAATTGTCAAAACAAGGTTGACTCACAATTCCACTATTCTGCTACTATCAGTCAAATTAGTAGAATGGTTAAATAGACAATCCCACCGGCTCTGATCGTCAAATCGCCTACAGATAAATGGATTATAAATTGGTAGGATAAGTCCGAGAATGAATTAAAATCATAAAATGTGGACATCAGACCCGAGAAGTCAAGTTAAAAACAATACGAGTGTGCATCATTGACTGCGACACATCGCCATCTCGGATAGCGTCCCTAACCAGTGATTTGAGTGATCACGAGGACCCCATCCAGGCAGGCGACACCTACCCACTTTGCTCAATGGAGTAGTCAAGGTCTTCATATTTCGTAACCACGTTGTTGTTTGGCCACTGTGTGGTTTTACCCAAATGTTGGTGGTCTCAGTATATAATGCTCGGTCACTGTCAAGAGAACGATAACTTCTGATACTTCTCGGTCGTTTATGCCGCGGAAGGGACCCCACCCCGAGTCTCTGACTCAAAAGTCTGACCTGCGAGACAACAGGATATGGGGTTTTCTTGAGGGACCCCACCCGGAGCCAATGACTCAATAGTCTGACTCACTTGGCACTGAGGGGATCGCCTAACCCGAGGGCGCAGTTGATAAGACCTTGATGTTTCATTCTGAGCATTGCTGCGCGCAGTGGATGTACTCGAAGCTACATCAGGCTTTTGAGAGATACCAGATGTTTTTCGACCGTTTCGGATAATACGCCGGCGGTCACGGTCAACGGTTGGGCGATCGGAGTGCTCTTTGTTTGAGGGTATCTTTTCTAACCCCCTTCTTCCTGATACGGAAGAGAGCAGTGCCGCAACTATAAAAATAGTTCTGCTGTATACCCATAGGATCGTATCTCACTACCTAAGCACTCCTATGCGGTCAGCAGTGCGACATACAATCCTATGAGTGTAACTGTTTTTCATCTGACTGTTCCCCTTTGGCCTGTTTGAGAAAGTTGCACCTGGAAGGACCGGAGTCCTAGTCAGCATAGCTCGCCGGATCAAAACAGTACACAAGCCCGACCACCTCGGCAAGGTAGCCGTATAGGTCGGGCAAGCAAAGTGCAGTAGTAAACAAATGGTCATTCGCACAATAATCAGTCGCCATAGTAAAGCAAGGACGTCTGAGTCATATTCAAACTGACTGTGGGAAACAGGGGAAATTAAAATAGGTATAGACAAATAACTGGATGGGATAGTGATGAGTCGAATTTTTACACGAGTGACCCTAAAAAGTGTGTTCTCTATTCGTCCAATGTTATTTGGCATTATGCTTACCCTTATACCGGGTTTTGTCTTTAGTGTACATAAGTACCTCGCCCTTGGTGGAAATTGTATAATGCTCTATCGATTGCCCGGTTGTTAATCCTATAAGATATTCTGATCAGTAGCAATAGATATGTTCTTTGTATGAAGTGTGCAAGTTTTCACTCGTAAACCTAAGAGAAAAGAGAATATTTATTCGAAATGTTTATTTCAATGGGAAGACATTCTGAATGGATTTTTTAAAACAGAAACTTGTCAAAACGTCTCAAACTGGTTGTTTTTTCAATGAGGTTGATGTCCTCCATAGGCTTTGTCGAGGATGTTATACCTCTACTATAACTCCTTACCTGTCTCGTTGTGTTCATCTGATGCGCTTCACATGTACCGATATATCAGCACACAATAGCACTAGGTAACGCCAGGACTGAAATAAACGATCTGTACTCATTTTCGTGGTAGCTTATCACAATAGGTTCATGCCAGAGTTCGTACTCCTCGAACGTCTTCTGTGTAGACAATTGGAAATCATCTGCTCCATCCCTCCCTATTAGTCTCGAATGTTGTTCTTTCCAGTGGTAACTCATTATTGACACATTCATTATCATAACCCTCACCCGTCATAAATCACGATACAGCCGAGCTTGTTATAGGAGACCACGAGAGCAGCTGATGATTCATCTAATACAACCCGATTCACTCTGTCTCCGTTGAACGAGTGTGCCAACTTGTCGAGCAACTTGATCATGATGTGTGCACCGGGTGTCATATTCCCTCAGGCAATTGAACCACATACCAAAAGCCTTCCTCTGTTTCTCATGGCCCTCGGTATTTGGCGCTTGTTATACCGCCTGTTCTACGTTTTTTTTTTGAACCTTCGTGACAGGGATGTTTGTTCGGAGTTTGATATCTCCAACGAATACTTGTGGAGAAATTTGACCTAGTGAATAAACTCTAAGTCTATTGAAATACCCTCTTGTCAGGCATTATCTTTTATTGTCCGAATGATGTTAGTTTGATTTAAACACTAATCACTAATCATCTCAGGTTGTAAGTTTCGATTTAGGAACCCGAATACAGTAGGCCGGATCAGCCCTCAGTGAATCCATTGATGAGTATTTTCATTAGCGACGTTCAGGACTAATAGGTGCACAAAATTCCAAAAGAGATAATTCCATTTTATCGGTGCTGTCTGACTTAAACAGTTAACGTGGATTCTAAGTTAGTGAAACTAATCTCCAGTCCGAAGAGCTCGAGGCGATAAACCGTTAGCTCCGGTTGAGCCTTCGGACAGCATTGGACGACTACAGTAATGCACCTTGAACATTCTAGTCAGTTTTCAGATTATATTCACTCATTCATATGTGAAGGCTGCTCACGAACGGATATTCGCAAGTTAGTGCAGTTTATTCGCTCTAAGGTCAATATGCAATCAAGTCGGATCTAGTCCGACTCGATTGATGTTACTGTCTTTTCCTGGTGAACTGGACCCGTTTCAAACTCCTGTTCGGTTCCGGGAGGTTTGTTTCTTCGACGAAGGTGCCTAAAATGTTTCGCGTCTCAGGAATATTTATTTCCAGTAAAGAACTACTGTGGTCATGAAATCATCTCTTAGAATGCGTTTGTGCTGCCATTTACTTCCTTGTTCAATTCACGTGATCGTTTGTACTATCGTAATATAAACCTTCAAGGTACCACAGCTAAATGTACCGAACCTGGAAATACTTGCTCGCATGTGACTAGATGTACCACATGACGGCGAGTGACATTCTATTGAACCAAACAACAATCTCGATTTGATCTGACAATTCTAACGTAGGGCTGTCGCCGAACACTGCGAATCACGTGGTCTACATGTAACAGGTGCTGCAGTTGCCCAATTGAACAACATGGTTGGCAGTTTAACCCAGTTGATTGTCGTCAGGTTCATTTTGTGTTGGACACAAATTTTAATCTCACAATATGTCTGCCTGTTTTTGTGCATGTACCTCCCCTTCTAACTCTTTCAGGTTTACACTGGATACGACGAGGTCTGTGAATGGAACTCCAAATAGTGCATCGAAAGCCACTTGTAATGACGCTTATCTGCAAACATCCTTTCGCTTGGGTCACTATCATGAAGGTTGAGAAACGGACGCTGTTAACTGTGAGATTGTGAGGCAAGACTTAGTTCGCTAGTCCCGTTGTTAGACAATGTTATAGTACAGCAAAGCAAACGAATCGTAAGGCCAATTACCGTCATTCGAGCTACGATCTGCTCTTTAATTGTTGCATAGGGATATATGGAGTGATTATTCCATGTTACTCTCACAAAGATCTCGTCCTTGCAACAACCACTGTTTAAGAAGCGGTTCAAACTCCATAGGAAGTATACGGTACAACGATAACTTTTTCATGTGCATCCCAGCTACATTGACCATCCCCGTAACACTTTCCATCAGGTTCATTACTGTGGTTCAGACTTATTCACCTCGCTGTCAAGTTCGTGAAACTTGGAGTGAACCATTTGCATTATGTGCGAACAGAAATGGTGGATATACACTAGCGATTCACATACACTGGACCCGTCATCAGTGCTGTTCAGTCAGACCAAAGCTTCTGCTCTATCCACGCCACTCCTTGGGTAAATCCTGAAGTGTAACCTAGTGCAAACGACATGTCATCCTGCCTCGTTTAAACTGGACAAGGTTGGAACTGACTATGACTGTGGCACTGTGTACCTTTGGTTTATCAACCGTACACCCAAAGGTTGCGAATTGATCAAGACGATGGAAGTACGCATTCTAAACTTCACGACTGATGGCTAGCTCGGTTCCGTTGAACCACAGCCCTTTTCATTTGCTTGCGATCAAATCATCTTAAAATTCGAAACAAATATTTTCCGTTACAAATTTGAATAGAGTAGACATAAGACGATTTATGTTCGAACAGATTTCGCTGTATATCTACTGGTGTTTACTGCAGACGAGTTCAAATGTACAATATTCCAAACCACGGAACATTCACAAAAGATCAGAGTTCAAAACCAGTTCGCTTGCTACCACGGAAGCATCAACGTCACAAACAGTTCTTTTTGTACGCACAAATTGGGGTGACGATGTCTGATTGTAATGGTCTCAGCATATTGTAGCAAACGTTTGTTTCGAGTCGAGAACAAAACACGAAATGACTGATGAGCCAATCACAAATTGAACAGTTTAATTCTCTATAGAAGATATGTTCTTGACATTCTTTTAGTCACAAATGATCAGATGCAAGCAACAGATTTACCAGGCCAAATGAACTGTTTACATTCAAACATTCGTTACACTTTAGAAAGTGAGACTAATGGCCGATTACCGTTTCTGGATATCAACATGATTAAGTGAATGGATAGATCCATTCAACATGTTATTTATCGGAAGAATACGTGGACCGGTCGGTATCCACACTGGCAGTTTTGTTCCAGTAGCATATAGGGCTGGATTGGTACGCAAGCTATTTGACCGAGCAAGACGGCTATGTACTAGTGACATTTTGGATGATGAACTCCGTCAAATAGAACCGACTTTATTAAACAACGGTTATGGGAAAGGATATATAAGAAAGTTCAACACGACCGCTGTGCAAAATAATTTTCAACCCGCAGTTCCTAAAACGAGTAGTTTAACGACTGCCAATCAACGAGCTAAGGTGTGTCGAATAGTTAAACAAGGCTTAAGGTCAATTGTTGTCCGTACGTTCTTTGCCGCGAAGCTAGTAATAGAATACAGAGCGATCGGAATCCCCACACACCCCGGTTAAGCAACCGACGCCTCAGTTGACCAAATTAAACGTAATCTATGAATACAAATGTGGATGCGGAGCATCTTATATTGGCAGAATTGAGCGCCGGCTTGGAACCAAGGTTGCTGAACACTTGCCAAAATGGGTTCAACAAACTGTCATGCAATCAGATAGCTTGACAGCAAACATGCGGAAAGAGCCAGCGTCATCGATCGCCAAGTCTCACCTGATGACGCAACGTGAGCTTGGCCTATCAAAGTCATTCGTGTTTTGTTCTCGACTCGAAACAAACGTTTGCTACAATATGCTGAGACCATTACAATCAGACATCGTCACCCCATTTTGTGCGTACAAAAAGAACTGTTTGTGACATTGATGCTACCGTGGTAGCAACCGAACTGGTTTTGAACTCTGATCTTTTGTGAATGTTCCGTGGTTTGGAATATTGTACATTTGAATTCGTTTGCAGTAAACACCAGTAGGGATGCAGCGAAATATGCTCGAGCATAAATCGTCTCCTGTCAGTCTTTTGTTTGCTCTATTCAAATCCGGTTGTGGCGAACCGGCCAAAGGTACTTGATGGTAATGAATAAAATTGGAGTAGTAAACCAAGCTTGTAACCAGCAATGTACTCCGTTAATATACTGGAAATGAGAACTCAGCGCCAGGGGGAAGATTTTACATCCACATCAATGTGTATAAAGTGGTTTGCACGAAAAATTATATTAGTTGATGCTCAGCAGTCGGTATCCAATCCAATTATTACAGGAGAACAATAAGACCGTTCATCAACTTGGACCTATCAGTTTCATAACAGAAAATAGAAAGCCCTTCAGATTTCAGCAGGGGTACACCTTCAGTTCATTCCTCTTGATTGGAAAACAAGGTGATGTTCCGAATAAGCCGGCTAAGGTATGAGTTACTCGTGTCGGAGACGTTTGCAAGGGATTAGAACTGCTCCGAAAGTGAGTCAATTTTCGCGCGTATTTCTTGCACACAGTCATATTGTGAAACAAGATAAATTTAGTAATATCAAACATTGCTTGGCTGCAACGCGGAAAGAAAAGTCTGAATCGCAAGTTTGTTGGAGTGAGCAGTCTTTGATTTTTTACTTGAGTGCCTATCCACTCAGATGGCTTGGGGGAACGGAGTAAAACTAAGGCGGTTAAATAATGGCCTGACTGCGAGCAAAAAGCAAATTATGCTGTTACTATACAACTATCCGGCTCATGTAGATCTGTTTTATTAACACCGATGCAATCTTTTTTACATCAAGCACATCATACGGCCCCGTAGGTATAGACATTATTCTAGCTGTGAAATTGAGATCCGGATGCTACTCTCTTCCTAACTGTTGACGGATGATGGATTTAGTTGGCACTTTGAGTATGCTTTCTTCTGTTGTACTATACATTGGACATTTTAGATTAATTTATCTAATGCCATCCATCAGACAGTTCTATTTTGGGATGCTATGGATGGTTCAACAACATGGATTTGTTCTACTCACTCAGCAAATGTAATAGCTGTACAGACTACTCAACAGAGGCACAGTTGGCAAATCATCACTTTACGGTGGAATAAAAGAAACAAAACAGAATATTATATGTTTAACTGTTCTTTTAGTTAACTGATTATTTTGTGTTTCCTGCAAAGTTAACTTGTGAGGTTAGAAAGAACTGTAGCTCTGTGACTGGAGACGTGCGGAAACAGAGGTTTTGAGGAAGGGTCTGGTTCTATCGTAGGATATACATTTTGTGAACATACGGTGAAGAATGTATGGTAGATCAACAGGAAGTTTAGTGGCACAGTTTTCGTATGCATTAAAATCGTCAGAAACGATACAGTGAACGAATACAGTAACTGAGAGTTTATTTGAAAGAGGAAGATTTCTAGTTGAGTGACGTAAAGTGATCAGCAGCTTTGTTAGAGTTCCGGAATTTACAACTCTGAAATCGCAAATCCAATGTAATACGACACTGCCCGTAATAAGCAGTTTTATAAGATTAGGATAGGTAATTAAGTGTATTGAACGGTAGACAAAAATAAGCGTCAAACGTACCGTGATCAAGAGAGGTCGCAAGCAAATTTAAAAAAGTCAGCTTAGAAATCAGCCTGACGGTTAATTCAACAGTCAAAAACTTGTCTGAACATTTTGTCAAACTGACGGTTCTTAAGTTACATTAGTGCTTTTGTTGGTTTATTTTGTAAATTTAAAGATCATTCATTGTTACTAACATTGCAAAGCTTGAGAGCGTCATCTACGCTCCTAAGTACTGAAAAGAGAGAATCGCACCCTAACGAGCTTTGCACTTGTTTGCCGTACTGCATGACTTGCTCTCATTCACTGTGGTATAATGAGGATGTTGTGAGATGTACTCCCCAATTAGTCGAATCCATTTGCTTTTCATACGAAGGCTGCAATGTTATCCACTGCTCCTAAAACGTTACGGTAATCAAGAGGGCTGTGTCGCATCGTTCTGTTATGCCTCTCTAACCGTAAAAAAAATGAATGAACCAACCAATCAAAAATCTCAACGGTCGACCGGTTGACGCTATAACTGGAGACTCACAGTGAAGCCAATCAATTCATCAAAATCTACCTCTGCTAAAACGAGAACTTAGACAATGTTATTACCTCACAATGACGAGACTTTGACCAGCCCGATAGCAGTGGGATTGTACTCAATGTTTTCAAAGTTTTCCATATTGAAGGACCGTTTTTAGTCTCCATTGTAGGTCAAATATAAATGTGATTCAGCCCTTTCAGTTTATATTCAAGATGTTACATTTCTTTGTCTTGACAGAAATCAAAGTGGATGAGAGAGTAAACGGATTGTGATGTAGTCTCTTCAGTGTCACTAATCGGACGTGTGCACATGACTAAAATTCCCCCTTCTGTGCATTTTACAAGCCAAACTCCGACAAGAATTGTAAAGAATCGATCACCGAGGTTACCTTCAACATTTAGTCAGACTGGCATGGTCAGCCGATCATGTGCGCGTAAAACTAATCATCCTACATGCAGTCGTGTTCCGCAACACTTACGCGATCCATGTTCAGCAAGGTCAAGGTGTGTCTGTTTGGCTCCCGGTGAACTTTTGACTGTGCACGGTGCTAATTCAACGTGATCAATTTCGGAAAACCGTTCTCATGTGGTATACAGAAACAAGACTGATGAATTTAAGAAGTATTTCATGTTGACAAGAAAACTGTACTGTTCGGAGTGACAGTTCCTAACGTATCCATGGAAGTAGTCACTCTGAACTTAGTACTATGAATCCCTTACAATGGGGATGAGAATAACTATCTGTCTCCGGCCATATTCTAAACGAGCGTACTAGTCTTGCAATATCCTTACACACATTGCGACGACGCTTAACCAGCATGTAAATTCGATCCAGATATCGCATGAGTGTACTCGTTCTGACGGA
Organism: Paragonimus heterotremus; assembly: GCA_013368495.1. Classification (NCBI taxonomy): domain Eukaryota; kingdom Metazoa; phylum Platyhelminthes; class Trematoda; order Plagiorchiida; family Troglotrematidae; genus Paragonimus; species Paragonimus heterotremus. Next base: position 48,039 of record LUCH01003581.1, on the reverse strand, counting down.
GAGGTATAAGAAAACACGCGTGATGAATTGGACAATGAGGCACGATGCTGTTTGTAGTCGACTCATGTAGATAAACTAAAGTCATCGTCATGAAAGACTCGGAATACAAATAATTGATGATCAAACATCTGCAATCGATATTTTAGGTTGACTACTTTCACGCGAACTTTTAGAACTGTTATGCTTCTCTAAGCGTGCTATTTTGGAACGTCCAGTTTTATTGTCCTACATGCCTTATACCAGCGGCCTGCCGGAACCAGCTGCGTTCGGTTATCATGGTCATTACACAAGGTTAGGAATACATCAAAAGCTCTGATTTCGCTAAACATAGATTGCTTAAGCACGTTGTAGAAGGTTCACCTTCATTTGTGAGTACTATAGCACGACTCATACGCTCAGAAACCAGAGTGCAGGTCTCAATGCCAGGAAGACGAGGGGTCAGAAGCGACTGTTGGAAATGTATATATACACTTCGTGGGAGATGTCATCAAGACGAATGATGGTGCACTACTGCCCAGCGGGTGTGGATACACGTCAGTCACGCAAAATAGTGTTCGTTTTCTTTGGTCTGTGTTTCCGCATACCTTGTAGTGGATTTCGTGCAACAAACTATTTCCCAGACCAAGCGTCTTTTGCGGTTACAACAGGTATCACAGAGTGCTAACTAGTTGATTGTCATATTGGTTACCTCTGCAGTTTAGACTACATTTGTTCCTGAGCCGAATGTCATAAATCCGATTTAATACTAGAAATCATCGCATCTACTCAGACTTTAGACGGAAGTAATGATTCCACCGCTTCTAAAGTTACCGGGTTTTTGTATACTCTTAGCGCTATTTGTTGTTGCATTGTACCTTAGAGGGGAAGAAAAACAGACGAGTATATTCGAGTCACCCCGATTATAAAGACTGCTCTTGGGGAGCGCAGAACGTAGTTTCTGTTTGTAGGTGCCCTTTGTTGAGGGACACGTAGTTTTTTCATTGTGCTTCAAAAAATCTAACTCAGGATTGTGTCCATCTTTGTTTGTTCAACATTCTCGCGCACTGTCATTTACGTAGGTCTTTTTTATTGGCCGTGTGCTTTGACATTTGCCATCACTAAGAATAAGGAAGTAGCCACCGAGCTGGTCGTTGGAACTACCGACTTCCTTCTACGCACCATATTGTGGTCATAATCATATGGTACATGTTTAGATCATTTCGAATGTCTTCTGATTCACTTGTTTGTCTTAACAACACTTTTTCGAAAGGTTTACCTTAATACGGGCACATAGATGGTCTATAGCATTGCTGTATGGAGATGTCATCGAGATTAAACATGTTCACTAAAGTCAGGAAAATCTGGACCCACTGAGATGCTGAATTTCGCTGATGAGAGTACACTTGGGTGTAGGAAACACATTCTAAGACGGTACTGCCTCGGCTAGTAGGACATCAATGGTGGTCGCAGTTGAGGGTATGCTAATGAAATGGCGATTAAGGTGCTGCGGACATCAGCAGTGCTCATCTTTATCAGTCAATTCCTTCTCGTTGTTATGTGTCTGTAATCGTTTGTGGCCCAGCTAAATGAACTCGAATATCACCCCCTTGTTGTTAACGCCACACGATATCGGTTCGGTGGGCACGTTGCAGCCGGTCAACGTATCAATAATTGTGGATGAAATACTTTCATACAATTGCTACCAAAATATTGAACAACTATCACCATGTTTCACTCCGATTGACCTTGAGGTCTTTGTGTAAGGGTGATCTTTATAGGAAGACATCTATTTCAACAGGAAATATTTTGGGGAGCGACAAAAATGGTCTTTGCAAGGATGTGTGATGTTTTATGGGGGAGAAAACTCCATAATGAATCTCATACGCACGCGCCACTGATTATGACTCCTTGCCATGCCTAAAAACGGCCGTGTCCACAGATGTTGAGACTCCTGGAATCTCTATCCGATGGAACGCGTCGATTCGACGAAGGTAAGCCTCAGTGTCAATTGTTTCATGCCTCTGTGCCAACTGATCGTCTGATCAGCTTTGCCTTTTCAGCTGACCTTGAGTCCCATGTTGAAGGCTCTGAGTTAGTCGATGAGTTCTGAATGTGGCAGACACGTGTTCAATCTGACGGACTCGATATCGAAAGATCGCGGTATAAACAAAAATTTTCAGATCGCTATCCCTAAGTGTCCGTTATTTTGAACTACGTCAGGCCTGGTCTAAATCCTCGTCTGGCCCCTCTACTTGTTCAGCTAACAAATTCTTTCCGAGTTATCGTCCTGTTCCTTTTCTGTTTTCCTAAATAATTTCTGTCCGCTTTACTTCTCTATACAGGAGATCAATTTTTGTGAAAAACTGTCCGTGCCTATTTTGGGTATTGTGGAGAACATGACCGAATTCATCTGTCCAGCTTGTGGCCACACCGGTCCCGTGTTCCCACCGACTACTGGCGGTGCGGCCTCACTGTGTCGCATCGGTTCAGGTGCGTCATCTGAACTGACACTTCTCGGACGCCTGCCACTCGATCCACGTCTGACCCGAGCCCTTGATGAGGGCGTGTGTCCCTTCGAACTAGCCGAGGAAAACGAAGCCAGTCAGGCTCTCGACCTCGAACGTAAGTTATTTTCGTTGAGATGTGTTCACTGACTTACTCCATAGCTGGTTGGATTATATGCGGTTGCAATGTCCTTTACTGAACTGCACGACGTTCACGTTCATTTGCTGTTTGTCAACCGTAGTTCATTCGATTGCATATAAAACTGTTTTACTTCTTCGGTTCGGACAAGTTTGGTTTCTCGATATCGTTTTGATCCAAACGGGAAATTCATGGGGTTGGAGGACTCCTTAATACAGCCTTTCGATAGTAGAAGCATCCACATTTTTCGACGATTTCTCAATGCTGACATGTAAAAGAATTGCGGTTTTTTGTCAACGTTTGTTTTCACATTTTAACTAGTAGATACACACTCTAGAATCAAACCCTGATCGATTTCTGTCTAACACTTCTTACACTCATTCCTCAAGCTTGACAGTCTTGAGGGTTGGTAGCCATCTCCGTATACCATCTGTGTCGTAGCATTCCAAATCTATTCTCGATTAGATTTAGGCTACTTTGAAGTATTCCACTACACATGAACAAAACTTAACCCTAGTAAGACATTTGTTCGCAGTATGGTTGCTCAGATTTCGTACTTCAGAGCTGAAAGCATCTACTAAGTATGGGAATCTGTCAATTACCATCAGATATATACTGTTCTATCAACAGATCGACATTAACTTCAACCGAGGATAAACAGAAAAGGAGGCATTAATATACATATCACAAATTCATAAGACATGTCCAAAATGTTGTCGGTAGTTTTCTCTATACAAAATCGTTCTCACTAAGCATTATGACAACACACGTTGCAAGGTAGTCTCAGAGGATGCATTGCATTCCAAGATTGTGGCCATTTCGAGTTTCACCACTGTATATGGACCATCCCTGTAGATCCTGTGTTTGAGAGAGCTGCAAAAGTATAATTTCCGTGGAGTAATTTCTGGCGACCGTGAGAACCACACCCATAGTCCACCGCGACTGACTCATCATCGTCCAAAAGTTTCATCCAGGTATTCTCGTACAAATAATGCACAATGTGGTACTGCGTCATCCATGTGAAACCAAACACCTTCAACCATCCTCACTTGTTCCAGAATTGGTACAACATTCTGCCGTGCCATTTGAAGTTAGGAATGCTCTAGTATAATGAATGAGTATGCGAATAGAGGTTTCATCTGTAACATTTTTATCAAAAATCATAGAGCCGACAATCCGTGTCTCAACGAGCCCCACCCAAACCATAAGCCTTGGGTTATTTTGGCATCGGATTGCAGTAGACCGTGGGGGTATTGCCAAAAACACTATTTCTGCTGGAAATCACTCAGACGGAATATTGCTTCATCAGTAAATGCTGTCTAATATATATCCCTTTCTGATAAATATCACGCGCAAAATGACTCATGTTTGTCTGTATCCGACACCAGAAGTTGCCGTAATCGGGCCACGTGATATGGCCGATAATTGTATATTTTGAGTATCTTGTATAAAGTGGACTTTAACGTGTTGAATTCTTGAGTGATCAGATGGACGAGCGTTTGGGTATTGTCTTTTT